>JAUJYV010000261.1:0-61157 GCA_033995625.1 Ophyiulus pilosus
CCTACGCTGAACCATTTCTAGTTCTTGTATTTGGCCAGCTTTATATGGATTCCAAACCGGGCAGCAATATTCCATTAAGGGGCGAACTAATGAATGATATGCAACCTCTTTCACATTACTTGGACAATTTCTAAATACCCTCTGGACAAATCTGAGGCGCTGATTTGCCAGCCCAGTCACTTTCTTAATGTGGGTATGCCAACGCATGTCACTAGAAATGGTGATACCCAAATACTTCACAGATTCCACAACCTCCAGGGGGACATCATCCAAAGTATAGTCCGGAACTGTTTTCCTCCGTTTACGGGTAATCCGCATGACGAAACATTTCTGTTTGTTCAAAACAAGCTGCCAGGTTTTACACCAAGCTGATAGGGTTCCCAGGTCCTGTTGCAACTTTAATGATTTTAGCCCGCCCACATTATCGTATAATGCGGAGTCATCTGCGAGCAGTTTGGCCTTATGTTCAACTCATTACAATTTCATACATACACATATGTGTGCTTAACCAGTGCATTATCTAATGATATCAGTTTTATAAAAATAACAAGATTTTAAAATGTTATTAACTTTAAAATAATATACATGTAGTTTCTTATAAAAATGTCCTTTGCAATCTCTTAAGCCAGAATCTTTAGTTGAAGTTTTGATATTTCTATCCCTTTCCGTGATTCAACATCTTGAATACATATTCCCTCAGACAGAATGGCCCTAACTGCCTCCCTTTTGACCTTTTATGCCACATTTAAGCTATGTTCAGAATGAATGTTTCTAACGTTATTTTGCTCATATTTGCTAGCTGCACAATCGTTGAGGGGCGGCGACACTAAAAATATTCAGACATCGAACAGATATGGCTGGAAGCAACAATAGAAATAAAATAGATGGTGGGGAAAAGAGGGAATTACGAGGCGAGGCTATTGAGGGGTAAAAAATGGAAGACAAGAATACATGCACAGTCAGTCAAATTGGTATTTTTGTGTCGTTTTATTTCCCCGACACCAAGGCTAAAAACTCTGAAAAGCTAAATGTCCTAAATGCTAATTACACAGTAGCTGAAATGTGCAGGAATCTAATTACACGTTGTCTTAACCAGAATATCTGCATACTAGGCATGGTTGACACGTGTCAATCCATTCATTTTAGGGTCTTGTCATGGACACGTTTTCCCAAATGTCCAATTTCTCTATTTGCCCACTGAAAAAAAGATGTCTATATATGTCTAACATATGCATTGAATATTTTTTTAAAGGTTTCGTTTTGTGATATAGCCAAAATCTAGCTTGAGGGAATCAGCTACATTAGACTTGGAAGGCTAGAAGAGAAAAAAAAAGTTTAGTATAGGAGAAAGAAAAGATTTGATAGAAAGAGTTGTAAAGGGGTTGGGTGGGAGAGTTTTGCGAGTGACCAGCGAAGGGGATTTACCATCAAATGTCACAATAGCTCTAACGCACTTTACTCCAAATCCTCGGCTTTTGCATCGTCCACAAAATAAGATCTCTGTTGGAAATTGCTGAGCAAGATTGAAATGTTCGATCAAAAATCGAGACTGGCTTTTCTCTCCTCGTTCAATAGCGCTGGTCTTTTAATGCCACCGAAAGAGAAATGTGGCACCCTTATAGGACACCAGTGGTGCATGAAAATCCAATACATTTCGAACATCCAACAAATATGCACAGTTATTTGATTTAATGTCTTTAGTTGCCTTTAGTCAATCAATATAGCTCAATAAACGATTGCGAGTTATGTTCATTTCGATGCTCCAATCAATAAATAAACAAGCAATATCCCAATAAAAGAATAAAGATGTATCAAGCGTGACAACATATACATGTGCCATAATTTTATGTGACCTTACTTTAGGACGGCATTCGGAAACTATTTATGATAAATCATCATTATGCAAAACTTTGTTCAGGTTGTTTTCAGGTTTTATCCATTGAAAAAACTCCTAAAGATGCATGGTCATATGTGACATGTAGTCGACCATTAAGTAAATATTTAATGTCATATTTACTCGTATGCATCAATATACGTAGTTGATGCAAAATGCAATTTGTCAAATTTAAACAGCAAATGTCCATACATGACATCATTACACGAACATTGAACATATACCCAAGCGAGCCTTCTCATTTATGGCCATACACGTGATCTGTACATATACCCCAATTTCTGTTATAGCCATACTGTATATAGAATAAATTATACATGGCATATGTATGTTTTTTCCACCAGAGTTCCGTAATCAAAATCACTTCACTTTTGATCTCGATGCAATTTTTTCGCAAACTTTTTCCCGTATTTTGTTCTATATGCACATATTTATGATATTATAAAGAATTGATGCCTTTAATAGTGCAACATTCATGATCTGTTATAAAAAAGCAATCCAATCTGTTATTTTCTCCTTATTTTTGTTAATCAGTTTCCAACGAATTTTCCATAATACCTGTATCGTCTGCATATCGACTTGTAGCAGCCTCAGGCCTCGGGTATGTCAGCAGTTTATTTATTCCTCCTCTTTTCTTTGTTAAAGCATAAGTATCGACGAAAATTTCTTAGAAATCTTTACCGCTTCTGACTTCTTGGACTGTATAGAAAATGATTGCTTATGTAGTTGAGTTTTCTCAAATGGCTTTTGTAAATGTAATTTCTCTCGTTTTTTTATGAGACTTGTTTACGGATCGATGGGAGCAAACAGAGCCCAAGGGGGTGGAAAATAAAGCGAAAAAGAAAAAAATAATAATATTGATATGGATGGTGGAGAGATGGGGGTTGACAATCAGAAGAAGTCGGAAAAGCAATTTTTATGAGCCACTCGAACCCGCTGTCCTAAATAGCTTCATTACATAATAAATGAAATGCTGTTCTATTGGGCTATAGATCGACGTGACGCTTCATAACTGGAACTTTATGGTTGACCTTAATTTAGATCTGTTTATGTCAAGTTGCACCGTGGAGATCATGTAATATACAAGTTAAGCCAATCCCAACCCAGATGGCGCTACCGTCGCCGCCGCTGTGTAACGTTGAGTTTAACCTACTTTGTAGGCCGCATTTAGCACCTTCGACATACAGGGTGAATGAGAAATATCCCTTCAAATGGTTCGTTTAGCGTAACTTGAGGTAAGTTAAAGGTGATTTTTAAGTACCCATCATCGCAGATGGCGCTAGTCTTCCGTGAGGGTGACGCTTCAAAATTATTCAAAATATATCAAAATTATTAGAAAAATCGAGGGTTCAAAAAGTTAATTAGTGAATAATTAAATAAAAATTAAAAAATCTTGAGTCAATACGAAACTATGAAAAATAAGCTACATTTTCAAAAGAACCGTTTTGAAAAATGTGCATTATATAAGCAGCATAATTTAACCGATAGGCTTATGACGCACCCTGTATTGTGCGAGATATTTACAGGGTGTGTATTATTTAAGTTATATAAAAATTGACCACAGGTTATTTTTGAAAATTTAAAGTACGTTTAATAGGATAAAATTTAAATTGACCACTATGAAAATTTGTGTTAAATATCCATACTATTGTCATATAGAAAATATTGTGTTTGCAAATTTTAAATAAGCCTAAACATGAATTTAGTTTACTTACATTGTGTTTTAAAAATCTTATCACCTACATGTGTATAAAAATAATCTTTGATCAACAATGGAGATAAATTCAAACTTCTACTTTACTAAAACGAAGCTCTATTTCCTACGAGTATGCTTGATGGGTATATTGACTCGGTGGCGCAACGGTAGCGCGTCTGACTCCAGATCAGAAGGTTGCGTGTTCAAATCACGTCCGGGTCAGTCTTTTTTTTACTATTTTTAAACTATTGTAATAATTGCAAGCATACCACGTGCACTTTCCTTTGTCATGTTAAGGTCATTTATTGTCAACTAAACTTGACGAAAGGAGGTATAGCGTCGACTCGGTGGCGCAACGGTAGCGCGTCTGACTCCAGATCAGAAGGTTGCGTGTTCAAATCACGTCCGGGTCAACATTTTTTTTAGCATTTAAACAAGTTCACATTTATATGTATAATATTATACCAGCGTGATAATGACCAAAAGTTGTAATTAAAGTACAATTTTTTAATTGTGAAAGTTGGAAAAAAAATTTATTTTTGTAATTATTTATATCTACATTTAAAAATTCTATAAAATAAGATTGGATGCACCGTTTCATCAGGTAGACTCAGTGGCGCAACGGTAGCGCGTCTGACTCCAGATCAGAAGGTTGCGTGTTCAAATCACGTCTGGGTCAGTCACTTTTTTAGTGTTTTTAAAAAAAAATATAAAGTCTAGCCTGAAACGACAATGAAAAATTCCACATTCTTTAATGTCATAATGACCTTGTTCAAATTATAAATTGGATATATCAGTCTGTCCTGACAGGAACAATGTATCATAAACAGGATTCCTCAGTACCACCTTTGACTTTTCTATCAAAGTCTGCACATTTCTTGAATGTTCTCACGAATTTTAGCAAATCATTTTCAGCACAGTTTGTGATCAGAGTGCAAGCATGAATAGTTGAAATCTGTTCTGGGGACGAATATTTAAGCATCTTTAAGGCACTTGCAGCACAACAGTAGGCTACTTCTGCTACACCATCGATTAAACGTCTTCTACGTAAGTCAAGAATGGTTTCTTTTGGCTCATTCATAGTTGGCTACATGGAGGGGTTTACTGACAATAGTATTTGGATATATTGATTGCCAGTGTGTATTAATAGCGATGCTTTTCCCCACAACATTCATTTCTATTTTCTGCATCTTTTGCTTCGTTTTGTCATGATCATGTGGAAGAGAGAATGAGAGAGATCTATGGTGAATCTTCTTCGCTACATCCCCCTTTTCCCTTCACTCTTTTTCCCTTTTCAGGACATTGACAGTGAGTAATTCTCAGATTGGGCGTTGAAGATGGGGCTTGGGGCCTTGGGGACTGTTGCCATGTTCAAATCTATAACTTGGTTGGCATGAGTGGAGCTAGGTGTGGGCGATGATGTTGATGGGCCTTGCATAACTCTCCCGACACCGTACGTCAGCAATGCCAATATTATGTACATGTACACCGCTCTATATGGCTTTATACAGGCCCCTCATGTCCAACCTCTATTGATGGGCAACTTTAAAAACGTGACATTGGCTCACGATGGACAAAGTTGCATGCATCTTGCGTTGTTAGTGACCCACGTTAACCTTTCACAAGCTTTGCCCTTGGACTCCATCACGACATTTCGTAGAAATTGTACTTATCGACCATGTGGTTGACCATGTGGTTAACAATATAGGAGATTGAGCCAGCCAACGCCTTAACGTTAACCTTAACGTTAGAGGCGGAAATGGAAAAACCACGCATGCGCACTCATGACGTCAAGTTAGTTCATTGGGTAGTTCAGTCCGTGGCTCCTCTCCATGTTAGTGTGTTTCCCTATTTTTGTTGTTAGTAAATTGAAAGGATATTTTCTAAGAAATTATTTTTTTCTTGGAATAAAAGCTATTTTTCTATTGATGGTAATGAAATTAATGTGGGTCGTACTATCGATGGCGTCTTAGAATTGAAGAAATACGGTATCATTAATAAGTTTTTGTATTAAATATTATAAAGTGGTGTATACATATTAAGACATTGCTATTCGTAGCATTAGGATGTGTAAAGATATTCACTGGATCTTTCTGGAAAAGACATTCCCATTGATTCAAAAGTATATTTTTAAATTGACAGTTCTGTTCGCAGAATAGACACATTTTTTTTTCTAAAATTTCGTCGCCCAATTTGAGGAGGTTTCCTGAAATCCACGTTATTCTCATGCCTCGAGTATATAGTGTTGTCAGTATCCCTTCGCTATCTTCGAGCAGCCAGAATAAGCGAATTTGTATTTGTTTCCTTCTTTCATTCTGCATTGAAATCCCTCTCGTCAAAAGCGTTGTCGTCGTGAGAAAACGCAGATATCGCGAATTTTGATCGTTTATCGCACCAGGGAAATTTCAATTGTACATCGGTGAAATGATGGGAAGGAAGCCGCAATTTCTATGCGTTGCAAAGATGGATATGTGGCATAGAAATTGGAAGAAGATATATAAAATAAGATGGTGAGCCACAGTGATACGCGAAAACGGATTAGTTTTGTAACGAATAAAACCGCTTTGGAAAAATATTTGCAAACAGTAAGCACAGAGTGAATGAATGTCATGCACTGTATATATGGAAATCATAACCATGGACTCGAGTTATTGGCTTACAGCATATCGTGCCAAAAAAAAGATCTTTCTAACACTAGTTTTACAAAATCCATGTTATCTATATAAGGAATTTGCATAAAGCTTTTGTAAATATTAATCTAGTTTCGTTGTGAAAACGAAATGGTTTGATTCACTTTTTCTACAAACTTATACATCTTATTAACGATATATTTCAGGCTCATAAATTCTCAGTATTTATACTCAATAAACATAGGCTAATAAATAGTGTATCGATGGATATATATATATATATACTCAGGAGAATTAAAGTTGTCACAAATATGGAAATACGTAGATATATAATAAAATATAAATTTCCTGTAAGATTTTTGCAATGGGTAAAAAGTTCCTTGAATACATAAAAAAAAATTTGAAAAATATTTTATATCCAGCCAGAATTTACCTAAGCACATATATTTGCAAAATGGGACCAATTTTAAAGTTCGTATATCGAATTGCACTTAGCCAAAATGAGTTCTGTGGCAAGAAGGGATTCACAGACATCTATCCTATTTGAACAATCCAAAAAATATTTTTTTATATAGGAATATATTTCTTAGATTTGAAAAAATTGAAAATTGCATATCTTGGAGTAAATCATTTTTAGTTATTTTGTTATATTTTCTCCTGAAGTCAGTATGAACAAACAGCCTAAGAATACTTATGATTTCTGACCCATATGCAGTATCTATATATTGTATATCACGTCAAATAAATCCAATTTCATTATTGCTTAACATCTGCGTGCACTAAATTTAGAAAACTGAAATATTGAATTTTGTGAAGTTCAACTGCTCAATTTCACATTAATTTTTTGTATCTCCAGACGTCCACATTTCTGCTGTTTATTGTCCTGCATTTGAAATTCGATTTTCTGAAAATCTGCTACAAAATTTGCATTTAATGAAATTCAGAAAAGTGGAAACGATTAGGTGTTTTATTTTGGTTTTGGGTAGTACAAATTGGAAAGATTAGGGTTTGTCAGTTTTGGCAGATATACTATGATATTTCTCAATTTGAATCCATGTATAGTTTTGTATTTGTGTTCATTTATGTAATTTGTGATCAATTCTGTATGCATAAGGGTGATTTTCGAAACTATGAAACACTATCCATGAGTGTTTACACATACATAATATACAAATACATTAAGTGATTTCTCTAATTACATGCTTAACTATTGAATGGATTCAATTGTCTACAAATGGTTTGTTTATTAGGCTAAATGGATGCCCTGGCATTTATGATGTGAAAGAGTTTTAAACTGTTCTGCTGTCAATACAGGAAACGATGTTTTTATAGGATTGCGGATGGGAAAAAGTATAAATTGAACGAAATAAATGATTTTAAGTAAGCCGAAAGCTTTTGTACGTCGGAAAATTGGGGACGAAAGTGAACGTTGCAGTGAAGGGTTTCCCATCCTGTCGTTACAATTCATTTTGATGGCATCTCTTTCGTTGGCAACTTCACTCATAAAACTGGTAAAAGTTTTCATTTTTCTGGTTAATGTTTCCCGTAAACGATTAGGAGTTAGGCCGAGCCGCTGCTATTGTCATTTTATGCTTTAGGCCTGGTAATAGTGGCACCAGCCAAAACAATTTATCTGAAGCTGGAGAAGATGTGGTTTACTCATCCAAAAGCTGAAATAACGTTAGCAGCGATGAAAACCACTTTTGATATATAAAATAGCTAATTCGATAGCCGAATGTCCATTCAACTAGATAACGAAATTGACAAAATCGGTTCGATAGAAAACGAAGGATTGGATTTTCGGTTAGGCTTACACAGTTGTTAGTGTTACAAAGCGTTTTCTATCATCAGTGGTATACTTTATCGCTGTTTGCTATAGAGAATCATTGCGAATTTCGGACATTACGACTATTACACACAAAACGTATCATAATCCTATACATAAGTATTGTTACAAATTATACAATAACTTTTTTATACCTTCTTTCACTTTATAATATCTTTACCCTTTTTTTTTTTTTTTTTTTTTTTGCACAAACAAATAATAATGCAAAAAATTCCAAAGAATGCAGGGAGAAGCCCTACAATATTTGCTAACTGATAAAAGTTAAAGGTTGGTAAATTAACTTTTATTATTTTATCCAATGGCAGAGGTCTGAATGATCTGAAGGGGGTGAAAAAGAAAATGTTTTTTTACAGAACACATAGGTTGATAGCATTATTGTTTTGTCATGAAATCATTTTTATCAAAAATTCCTCTATCAAAATCATTTCTAAAATGTATCTCATTAACTAAACGTTGTACATCATTTGAAATAAACTGAGTTGTTTGTACACAACTAATTGATCCTTAATATACAACCACTTAAAAACATGGAACGAAATGCTGTTAGACATATACTTGTGAAGAAAATTCGTGTGAATATGTGAAAAATATGGATGTTTAAAGGCGGCACAACAAAACCGTCGTTTGAAATTGAACCATTGGAGGGTTTATCTTGCCTTTAAATAAAACAGGAGAGCGAGAGATATGTACGATTTCGTTGTGATTTGCATACCGAATGGCGCGTGCATAATTAAACATTTGTGACACCTCGCCATCCTATTAACATCACGATAATAAAAATAAATGCATTATAAAAATATAGGACGCGATTTATAGCAGGCCTGCTTGCGATTTGCATGAACATTTGAATAATACCGCAGCCTGATGATGATGCATTGGCATGGCTGATGAGGGAATCAAAATGGCGGGTTGCATGAAGACAAGTTACTATCATGCTCAGACGCATAAATTAAAGTCTAATGGCAGGTTGTGTAACAGATCAAGGATGCACTACTGTTTACAGAGCAAATTCAAATATATTTCTATTGAACCAATGTATTTGTAACATAGCACTACATAGAATCAGCATTAATGGAATCGTGATAGATTTTTGTTAGGTATATATACACATTTCTTTATTAACACGATGCTGGGTCACCTTTTACATTCATTGCATTTTCAATCCTTTTTTAAACTAACGTGAGAAATAGATTCCCACATCGTACATCTCTAAAGCAAATGTATGTTCTTTACGATTCTGTTGAAAAATGGCACGAGTCCATCTTAAAAAGGATTGAGGCTATGCTGAAGGTTGATACAATAAATAAATGTTTATCTGCAACAAGTGTTTCCATTATTGTGTGCAACAACTTTTGCCAATATTTCATTTCAACTAAATAAGTATATGTCCACCCTAGGTTTACCCTCAAGAGTTTAATATTATCAAGATGATGTTGGAATTTTGTAATTGTCCATTTTAGATTTAGATGCCCACTTGTTAAACAAATTCACTTTGACAAGTTTAACTTTATGCCATTCTCTTTTTTTCCTCATTAAGAAATATAATGTAATTAATCGTATACATTTTTTTGCAAGCCGACTGACCAATCATTAGTGCAGAACAATTTTATTATTAATATCGCAATATTCGAGAAATTGTATGTCTCCTTCTTATACATCTTATCCAAAGATTTTCCTTGTGTAGTTCTCGGCTATACGCATTATGGTGAAATAAGTTATTTTTATATAAGATTGTATCCTTTTTCAAATGGAAATGCAGAAGGCCTATTTAGAGGGAGGGAAAAAAAGAAAGATAAGTTGGTTGGCGCCAGCCAAATTTGGCTTAAAAAGAGAGCGTTTGTCAGTGTGATTGCCAAGTTTCCATCCTCCCGAGTATTTTTTTTTTAATAATATTTGGATCATTGGATGATGATGATAGCTGTTGAACCCGGGTCTTTGAATATGAGCGAGGGAGAGCTTTTTTTTTCTTCTTTAGTTGGCTTTAAAAAAAAAGAAAGACAAGACGACTTTTTTGTTCGTCGTCCATTGCTGACTCTGCTATTGTCCGCATTTTATCGATTGATGCTACTCTTTAGAAAGATGAATTCCGGTTTCTGAAATGCACACATCCATGCAGACACGTTGCAGTTGAGGGCACTGCTTCCCTGAAGAGTGCACAACTGCTGTTGTTCGAGGTGGGCGCCCCCATGAATGCCAAAAAATGTCTTTTTTTGGGTATTGCCCACGGATGCCCTTTGGACCCCCACGTGCTTTTTCCTGATGCACGGACGAACGAGGCTACTTCTTTTATGCCAAAATTCGTCGGTTTCTGCTCGGGTAAGTCGCTGCAATGGATTAGTTATTTTTCCTATAAATGGGTGCGATGAAGCACGCCGTGCAAGATTTTCTGGGAAAAATCCTCCCGAGCTTCGCAGTCAATTCTAAGCATTGAAGGCCCGTGAACATATGCTTCTCGTCGATGGGCCTTTCAGGGGGGGTTGGCGTTTGCAGCGCCATCTAATGCATGGATCGTTCACTATTAATCTTCATTTCCATTGAAAATATCCATCGGTTATTGATATTCGTGAACGCGTTATATATCCATCATCGTTTGTGGATTATGTCTATTCAATTGATGTGGAAGAATACCGAATATGGATAATGGATCGTCCGTATTTTTCTGTCCGTTTTATGTAAAGGGATAGGCTAGTGTGGGTATCCAAGCACATATAATCTATACATGTTTCATATAGTTAAAGCTGTACATGTTAGGAGCACTGTCCAACATTTAAAAATATGGAATTTAACAACTGATATATTTTATGATTAAACATAAAGTAATAACATGATCCAATGCTGCATTTTGTAATAAGTTTTTCGAAAATAATTTATGCGTCTGCTCGTCTTATTTCAAGGATTAAGACACGTACATTTGGAAGGCAATTTTGATTCCAGATTTCCAATTAGCATTTTTTTAAAAAACTTATTCGACATTTCCTGAAGTATGTGTTCCACATTTTGACTGCGAGCAAAAGCTTTTTTTTTTTCATCTGCTTATTGCTTTCAAATATGTCTACGTCCGAATGCATACTAGTTTTCATAGGTTCGCATAATGGCATCCGCAGCGGTATTATTCGTTGACGAGATGAGTTGGAAAGCTGCCTAATTGCTTAATTTTCCAAATTTGATTTGTTGCGTCTTTGGCGTTATCAAAAGCGTCTCTGGCGACGCTAGGAGCATCTCATAAGGAAGTGTATTCTCTCGTCTTAATTTGCTATTTAACACTGTTATTGGTCATATTGTGAAGCGCGCTGTTTTCATCACCGCTTTTCCTTCTGTTTCTTGTTGCTTTTTTCTTCCTCCTCGTGCTCTTTTGCGTCAAAAATCTTTATGTACTACGGCTTTTATCACCGCGCAGCAATCTTTAATAGAGCCAGCAGATGCTACACACACATAGAACCCAAAAGAAGCAAAAAGAGAACAAAAAAAATGGGAAAAACGGATTTTTGAGATTGTGAATTTTAGGTCTTCACGCTTGGCCTCTCAGCCAAAGTGACTTCCGTTAAGCCGAAGCCCCTGTTTTGCTCTCAGGGTCTCCTCCTCGTCTTCCCCCCCATTCACTTTTTCCATTGAAAATCCTCGCTTCTACGCTCTTCAGATGATGATCAGAATTTGAAGCGATTTTTACTCTCACTCCGCGATGCTCGTCTTTTTACTGTCTAAGAATACAATAAGATTGCGCATCAGTTGACGAATCAGCTTTAGTGCACAAAGGCGTACATCTCCCACCATTGAAATCGTAGCAAAAGACCTATTAAAAGTTGGACGAATAAGTTAGCTGCCTTCTTAACAGGATGCGAATCTCACGGCTGTAATGAGATTGAGTTCGGTTTCACTCAACGTTGCAACGGGTAAATGAGTTTCACTATCAGATGCATGCTCAACAATCGGCCTAACAGGTTATTTCGAGGACTCACTTGGAACATCCAGTGGACATTGGATTTTTTCAGTGTTTTTCCTCCATGCTTTTTAGGTTTTTTTTGTGTGCAGAATTTAAGAGTTGGCATTGTCTCAAACTGCTTGGAAACTGGGTTTCTTATACAGTTAATGTAAATCACATTATACTTTGTGGAATGAGTTGATCGTCTATGGATCTAGTAATAGTTTTTGCAGAATTTTTGTCTGCATTACTCATCTACTCGTATTACTAAAACGATTACTGTAGAAAGAAATACAACCTCAAAGAAGAATGTGACAAACTAAGTGTTCTCCTCCAGGAATAGAATACAATAATATAGAAAAACAGCAAATTGTAGAATACAATAATTCAGAAAAGCAGCAGACTGTAGAATACAATAATACAAGAACAATAGACTGTACAATATACAATATTACAGAAAAAGAACAGACTGTTGAACACAAAAATACAAAAATACAAAAAAAAACAGACTATAGAATACAGAAAAATAACAGAATGTTGTCCATATTTCTTAAAATAAATGTCATTAATGGTCGTCATTTCAGGTAATGACGACCATTAATGACATTTATTTTAAGAAATATGGACATTTTGTTATTTTTCTGTATTATTGCCGGTTTCGGAAAAAGTCCCAGAATATGTCGACATTTGTAAGTTGATTACAGTATGTGTTGTAAAACGTTATTGTTGGATTCGAATTAATATTAAAAATTAGTTCAAACTTGTATACCAATTATAAGAAAAATTACATTTATGTGTAATGGTAACGAACACGTGATTTATTAACGGGCATTCACATGACCTAATTTTCTAAAGCATATGATTAAACAAGGGTATATTTGTTGGTTTGTTGATTTTTATGCGTTCAGTAAATTATTGTGTCCATAAATTTGTGTAGACTTCAGAATTTCAACTGAAAACGTGGATTCAGTAGTGTGTTTCAATTTAATGAGCCCACGTACTTAACATCCTGACATATTAATCGTAAATGATGTGGCTTGAATTTATAATCAAGAATATATACGAATGTACGAATAACAACGACATGCAGTATGAACAATTTGCAATACTACTCTATGTGGGAATTTTCTGTACAGATTTATGATATTTTGATGTTTGCATGTTGGTGGATATAAAATTTGAGTAAACAAACTGAAAACATCATAAAAAATATTATTTTTCGCAATTTCTTAAAGGCTAACAACCATTTAACAAGTGGTGAAAGTGAAGATGAACAAATCGACAATAAACCTAACGGCGCATTAAAAGAACCATCAAAAACTAAATATATTTTTTTCAAAAATTTAATTTCCGGGTAACAACAGCACTCTTAAAGTGTAAAACTCAATAAACCTCGACTCTTTTTATATAAATAACGCAATATAGCACGAGATTGCGTTTTACTAGTTTTTTTTTCTAAGAAAAAAAAATTATTTGGATGCCCATTTCAGGGTCTGTTTTGTAGAACCTCTCTCTAATACGTATAGCAGGCACTATATAGTTGGCATTAATATCGTTTCTGTGTATAATAAAGACAAGAGATTTTATCAACAACAGATAAAACATATTTTCTTCCAGTTGTTCGGGGCATAGCTTTTTATCATTTCACTTCTAGGTTGTTGTTTTTTTTGTATGAGCCCCATAGACAAGATGTTTAGGACTTGTGTTTTTCATGTCTGTCTATGGACAGCCATGAGAGAGAGAGACAGGTCCCTTATCTGGTTGGGTTTTCTCGCTCGATATACGAAATGCATCGCTCTGGAAATGCTATTAGCGATGGTTGGCAAGATAGAAAGCGAAATTTCTCTTAATTCAGAAAATGTTGTATGTGTACGAGAAGAATGCCTTCGATGCGATTGCAGCCCTACGCAATTTATAATCGTCACCATTTGATCCTCTTTAAGATAGATAAATTGAGATATTTATACGCGCCATATCTGGTATTATACGAATCGATGGCACAAGAAGACATTCAATGGGAACGGTGCAGTTTATCACACATATTAAATGGCATAAATATACTTCATGTTTCTCCACTATTAATAAAATATGCCCTTTCTCTTCCATAGCATTTTTATAAGTTTTCGAGAAATGGCGGCTAAGAGGTTGATTTACAGCGATGTATCCACGTACGGTACACATGTTGCCTTCTACATATTTCACGATAAAGCTAAAAAAAAATATCAAAACAAAAGATAATTCAAGTTGAATTGCAGTTTCGAAATCACATCAAACATCTAATGGCCAATTACTGTTCAAAGACTAGATTAAATATAATTAGAAACCCATATACTCTATACAATTTTAAAAAAATAGTTCTTAAGTTTATTTTAAATTCTTTCTGCAGTTACAATTTTTAACTGGTTATTTTCCTTAATGTTCCAACGTTCTAGTATTTTAAAATACATGAATACAGCATACTTCATTTAATTATAAAAGGGAAAAGGTAAAATTGTCCGTGGGAAATAATAAGATTACACAATACTTTAGAAGTTTTGCCATGCAGGATAAAGCTGCTAAAAGATAACGTAGTTACCAAACTGACATACAGCCTGTAAATAATTTATAATTACCAAATCATTTATTAAATGCAATTAAGTTTGTACGGAAAATGAAAATTGTGTATCGATTTACAGTAGAAATACTAAATAATGTAAAACTCATTCAATGGTTATATAGCTGTTTATCAATTCACACTCCTACCTCATTTGATATAACTATATTAAACTTAGTATTTCTTTTCAAAGTCCACTTCGAATATTTCACAAAATACATAGTTTGAATGAAAGCATGCTTGTTATTATCAAAACCTTGCATATGTATCAACTAACACTATATTTTATCAAAGTGCATAATTGAGTACAGATGGGTAAATGAATTTCAAGAGGCATGAGTTGATGGCATAATATTTAAAGCGTAGTACTTGTATACATTTACGATGTGCGATACATCAGTCATCAACAGTTTTGACTACCTTTATAAATTTACTCTTGCTTAAACCTTTCATTTTAAAAGTAACGCTTTTCGGAAAACAACTATTATGGATTCTTGAAGTGGATGAAATTCAAAGAGATCTATTAGTTTCCTTTTTTTTTAAATATAAAAGAGATGAAAGGGAATTTACCGGTGGATTTGCTTCGATAAACCCAATTTATTTAAGTAGGTAATAAGAATATATTGACTGACTACATATCGACATTGCATTAAAATCACACACAAATGAATAGGTTCTGGAATATGTTTTCCAAATTTTCATACTTTCTAACTTCCGAAATTGATGAAAGTTCATAATTCTAATTAGATTCCTACTTTAATCGACTTTAATTTACGAATTGTTTTCAAGAATTGCAAACATCCCTATAGACGTAATGAGTACGTGTTATAATATGTTAATTACTAATTAACTAAATTACTTCAATACTTCACTTGCATTAATAAAATAGCTGAATTTATGCTGTTTAATCGTGCAAAAAAACAAATGAGGTTATTTTGAAGTTTATTACTGTTTTCTTTCCCATTTAAATTCGATTCAATTCCTTCAATAAATAATTTAAAGAGTTTAATTAACTGAGCTGCTGCACAGCCGAATCCCCTAAATTTAAATATCTAATAATAAAGTCTAGACTGTATAGACGAATTGAGAAAACTTTGGTATCGCAAGTTTGTTTTGCACACTGCGTTTTCTAAGCCCTATTAAAGCCTCCATAAATTGACTTTTGTGTCAGAAAAAAGTCCAACATTAAATCGAACTTAAGCGCTGACCTGTGGTCACTGTGGTTACTGAGGCATGTGAAAATGACATAACGTTGGTCATTTCGATCATGTCCACTATACGCACTAGTTAATATGAAACCCTTCTATTTGAGATGAAGTAAAGCAGGTCATGATGGTCCATGATGCCGGAAATTCATTATTTGGACCTTATTACTATCATTTATTTCACAGTAGGGCTAAATGATGACCAATAGCAGGTCATTTTTCATTGGATGAAAGTATGGAACGCAATATTGATTTAATACGGCAATTTACATTTTAACTTGTACGTTAATCGGAGCTGTCCATTATTTGTTACTACGAACGATAATCGGAATATCAAATGTTTATCTTGTCCTGTACAGTTATTTGCATTAACTATGTAGCAAGTTCATAGAGGTTCATAATGGGGGTAGTTCATTTTAAATGTTACAAGCATTTTCTGTATCATTTCAACATATGAATTTCATCATATATTTATTGAGGATGAAAATACTGACTTTCTTTTACACTTACATTTATAAACATATCAAACTGTAGACTCTTTAAGTAATTAATTATCACATGTAGCTATGTAGCAAGTTCATAGAGGTTCATAATGGGGGTAGTTCATTTTAAATGTTACAAGCATTTTCTGTATCATTTCAACATATGAATTTCATCATATATTTATTGAGGATGAAAATACTGACTTTCTTTTACACTTACATTTATAAACATATCAAACTGTAGACTCTTTAAGTAATTAATTGCAAGATTAAGGTTGAAAACTTCACAAATTTATAGCTTTTGGGTTTGTACTATCCAAATCCTTCAATAAATTTTTAGTTTTACACGTATTTTACACGTCGGACATAATTTTTATAAAAGATACAATTATTTATAAAAGTTATAATATGGTGATCATAAAGTACATGCTTACAATGATTTACTCATCCTATGTGTAACACAGTTCTAGAAGTTTAAGAAGCGGATGTACACCGTATGTAAATATTCTAAATACTTGCTCATTTCATGTTTAGTATTCTCTCTCAAGTTCTAATTTGTTTTATTTTTTATTTGATATATATATATATATACGTCATAAAGTAGGTAATCTGCATTTTAAATTTTTTTTATTTAGCTTTAAAATGCACTAGTTGTCTAGGTAAACATTGCTTAATAAGTAATATTAACGTTCATCTCAACCATTAAATTCGATAAATTCGTTTAACTCATTAAATGCAATGCTATATTTATGATTTTCAGCCTGTGTTAAAGAATCCTAAAAGTTCCAAAAAGGCTTAAACGTATAATAAGCCCATTACTTAAGCCAGCGTGTTTTTTGCAAGATTGTCTTCATGCGAAAAAAAGTCTATGAGGTCTTATGTTTTTACCCTTATTATATCCCATGTAATCTAATTGGAGAAATTTCTCGCGATTTAGTGCATGGTCTCTTCGGTCTCCTCCTCCTCTCTATTGTTTCACCGAATGTTCAGCCTTCCATTTCATTTGCCATATTTCCTACGCTATAGATTCAGTTTCTCCATCTGAAAGCATATTACGGTAATAAAATAGGCTCAGTTCAAATGGAAACCGGAGCTCATAATCCCGACGGTCTTCATTGGAAATTTCGGACCCCATATTGCAAAAGCCCGCTGGAGAAGCAGATGGATTTCCAGCGGGTCAATCACGTACGTTTCATTTAATCGTGAATCATTTTCTAACAATCAACTGAAGCAAATGAAAATTATGGTCTCTCCCTTCCAAATCCAGCCAAACCATTTCTATGAAATATTCACAATTTCTACATATTTATGAGGAAGACCAAAATGGAGTTTGGGGAAAACTATATATGCTTACATTAGGCAATTCATATTTAGAAATAAAAAACAAGTTTTCCATAAATCTTAGGTGTAGAGTTTAAGTTACTGAATTCGGTCTAGAAATCTAAGTTATTGATTTAAAATGCATTCAACGATTTGTATGGGAATATCGTCTATCAGACGAGACAGCTTTTGTTGGTATTCGTTCACACAATATATACAACCACCTTTTTTTTTCAGCCAATTTGTTAGATGAAAATAGTATTGCGAGGGTTGGAACTGAGGTTGGTAAATATTTGCGTTTTCAATTCATATGCCGTGGGCTCTGTAGTATCAGATAAACAATTAAAAAGGGATTTTCGGATTCAGGAGCTATGTACACACGAGGAGAATGGAGGCTATTTTCTGGTCTGTCCTTATTACCTCTTTAATCCGCTCACGTTTGAAAATGAAGTTTGCACTTCTGTCGTATGACAGTGACTCTTGATTCGTATCAAGGTAGTGTACTCATGCCGTATTTGAAGAAATATCAAATATTGGATTCCACTTACTATTGGTCTAACTTCTACAGCTTTTGTTTATTAACCAAATGTGGATGCGTCATATTAATATGTTCCTACTTTGTACAAGTACATTGCTTGCTCCAAGGTCGTACTTTTCTGATTTTGAAATCTTGTATATGTACTACATATACAATGACGAGCTATTTTGTGTGCTTTCATACATGTATATTTTATTCGTAGAACAATATGATTAATAACCATATCTCATATTGGCTTGGATAGTTAGAGCATGCCAACGTCTTTATACTTACCTTAATTATAATGGTGGGAAAGGAAGAACCACGCATGCGCACCCATTACGTTCAGTTAGTTCGTTGGGTAGTTCAATCAATACGTGGCTCCTCACTTCCCGCAAATAAAGTTAAGGTAAGTATAAAGACGTTGGCATGCTCAAACTGTATATTTATATAAAATAATGTAACGTATGTAAGTATTAAGGTACCCTCAATGTGAATTATCAAGTAACGAACCTCTAACTAATCCATTAATTAACTTCAGTTGGCTTCATACATGTACTTAATAAGTACATACTATGAATAAATAATAAAATAAGAAGTGGCAAGTACATTGTGGTTCAATTATGTTTACAACGCCATGCCTATTTCCAAATTGGATCAATTTCATAGTGCTATCATTTGGTGCAGTAACCAAAACCAGCCACTAGGGGTTAAAACTGAATCATCTGCGTTTGAACAATGTAATTTGATATCCCCATAGGCTTGCGTGAGCAACTCCGGAAATACTACATAACGCGTATATAAAAAGAAGTTTTATCTCATTCCACTGTGGCATAAAATATTTGAAAATTGTTAAGGGAGGAATGCATTTCGGAAGCGCTTTAAAATGACCCCAGGCTTGTGCTAATAAAATTATTATAGTTTAATCATGTGTAAAACAATCAGCGACCTGTATGTCAATTTAAAATATAATTTTTATATTCTGTCTAAACTGCAGTATATTATACGTGTATAAATGCGGTTTAGACCGACCTTGCCGACATGCCATTTCACCAACTCTAATTATGTATTTATAATAATGTTATTTCAACTCAATTGTTGCTTAACCTGCCCTAACCTAATCTAACGAAAAGGTAAATGATACGTCCTTCTACAGTATATGCAACTGTGAACACTTAAAATACAGAACTTTTGCAGATAATGCCCCAGGAGGTGACAAATGAAAATAAAAATTAACAACTACTTTTCAAGCATATCTATTTCAAAACTTTCAAAGACGGAAGCATTATGAAAACTAATGAACAGTACATTGTATAAACACGTTTCCTATCCCCTGTACAACTCGAACGCATCCATGCAGCGTCCGTTAAATGCAGTTGACCATCAGAGAGAACTTTATTATAGTAATCATGGTTGGAAGTACAGGGATGAATTTCCATTTCAGGCATGCATAATTACAAAGCAGAGATCGCTGCGATTTAATATTACGTACTAAGATATTTAGGAACGCCTTTTTTTCGATGAAAGGGTGGACAGAGTTGCGTCAGTCTGTTCACCCTTTTGTATGCACTGGTGCACGTTAGTTTTGAATGATTCGAGGCGTTTGCCTAACGCTATTTTGTATCCTCTAATACCTGTTATTAAGTATCATCTCGTGATCAAGATCTGCTCAAATTGTTAACACGAACTGCCATGGGCAACAGCAAATCACCAGATATAGTCATCACTTCCGCTTCCGATTAAATAGGTAGAAGATTTTTCACATAAATGAAATACTCCATTAATTTTCTTTTCAAACCTACTGGGTAACCACAAGTACTCATTATATATATACTCAATGGCACTACCTTCAAAGTGCAGGGCCATGATGCATCGCGAAATTTGTACTCGTACTTTTGACACCTTGTTATGACGTCATAGTTTTTATAAATAAGCTATTTTTGTCTTTTTTAAGTAACGTTGCGAAGGATTCTCATAAATATCATATACGTTTCTTAACTGCATATCATTATTATGAAAAAGCTAATTATTTTTATTAGATAGTAGTTTTAATTGAAGGTTAATATCGGTTTTTGCTTTAATTGGTTTTCGCCCACCTTTCATCGCCAATGTGTAACATTGAGTTTCTTATTACTTGTCATTACCAATTAGTATAAATCCGACTGCAATTAAACGGATTTGCACTTAATGTCAGTTTATTAATTTTAATTGTGGTAAATTGAAATTGGCTTCAGGAGCCAACGTGTTGCAATATTTTTTTCGCAAATTAATTGCTCCTGAATTACTTATATTTTCAATGCCATTTATGATATATTTGGCCTCATTAAAACTTTCGTTTTTTAAACCTATGCTTTTATTTAACCCGATTTTTAATTACATCTACTTTATATGAGTTTTTTATGTCGATAACACTTAACCTAGTTTTCGTTTATGGGAAATGACATTGGTTTCGAAAAGATTAGATGTGGTTCCCATGTATCATATTGCTTGAATTGTTAATATTTGCAGTTAACGAGACATCCAATTAGCCTAACGAATTATTCCTGAACATTTTTTTTTTATACAGTAGAACTTATTATATGCAAGTAAACATCTACATGATTATTTCTAAAGTTTCGTATTTGTTTGATCTTAATTGTAGTAGTTGTTTGAAAATATGGCAACCGAGTTTTACTTGGTGGTTCTTAAATCCAATTATTTACAATCTGCATGTATGACTTTGATAAGTACAACAAGGTTAATGTTATATATGTTTTATAAGATTTGCTTTTGATGAAGATTTTGCAGAATCGTTTGTCAAATAATAACCTTTTAGTGTCCTTGTGTGCAACTCTTGTAGGCACTTGTAGGAAACCAAAATGGAACTTAACTTATATCGATGTCCAGTTAATTAGAATGGTGCTATTGGTAAATACTCTAAAAATAGAAAATGTGATTAAGTAGCGATACATCATAGAGGATGTCTGAATCCTGCAAAGCAATTAATTATGAGTGATGTCGCTATTATATAGTGCTCACTAATTGACTTCTCTATATCATGAATTAAATTACAATAATAAGCTTATTTACAACATTGCACTTTAAAAGTCAAAGGCTACGAGATGATATGATTTCCTTGAATTTCTCTGCGATGCATATATTCAGTTCATTTAATTTCACGTCATGATTTATTACGTTAGGGCGACTCGTGTTTATGACGTTGGTCATTCTATGAAATTCACTATTTGCCCATGATTAATTGCAATTTAGCGGTGTATTTGTAACGGTCACAAATGCGTATAGGCAAATGATAATTTGTCTTCCGAATCCTGGGAAGATTTTCAGCCAATGGCGAAAGGGCTATATAGTCAATGCTTTATAGAGGGTATTACGTATCACAAATTTTGATATCAATTTAGGGATTATAATTGCTGCTACATTAATCAATGTATTTCGTAACACGTGTTTATCTGAATATGACTCGATCGGTCTAAGGCAGAGAGATTAGCAACTTAAGACTGGCTAGAAACTGGATTTTCTGGTGCATTGCGGAACCCAGGAAAATAATAAGTGCGGCCTTCGTACGTAAAGCCCCTACTCATGAAGGATTTTTATGTGAAAAGAGCGAGCCAGCAATATATCCCTGCTGGTTGTCCTCGCTTTAATATGAAAATAAATTCAAAAACTTGTCTAGCCTTTTATACAGACGTATGCGCCACGGTTTATCCCTTGACTTTTTATTTGCTTTAATGGATGCTGCTGGCATAGATATATAAAATGGAAATAGAAAACTATAAAGATCCTTTTCTGAATTTTCAACTTTCAACAGAAGTTAATGACGAAGAACAAGATGGAGAAATATCGTATTTAACCTGGTTTCATTTTTTTAAAAGATTTTGTAGACTAATAGAACAGTTCATCCATTTCATTGAGAATAGCAACTGAGTTATGAAATGACCTACACTTTTTAATGAAAACTCCACAATTCTGCCTGATGTACCATGCTATGCATTATGAAGAGACAACTACATAATATTGCACGAAGTTATTGTAATCTTATTCATGCTACGATGGTAGAAATCCCCGGCAGTTAATCGGACGTGAGAACCGGGCATTAACCTCTTACCTACTAACAAGGCTCATACAAGTCACTGATGTGCATGTATCCATCTTGTTCGAGTTTTATTAAACCATGTGACTCTTAAACTCAATTTGGCTTCAGATTATTTACTCTCTCACCAACACGCTTTATCTGGGCCATGTCAGAATTAAGAGGTTAAGAGGCTGATGAGTCGTAAGTTGCAGGAATCGAATCTTAACAAACTAAAAAAATAGTTGTTTCAACTTTCGAGCTTAATTCATTGATGGCAAATGCTACTTTGCAATATATAATATACTGCATTTATGAATTTAACATTGATAAAATTACGTATAATTTATATAAAAACATATGTTTCGTTTTGTATATTTATTTTGATATTATCGAGAAACACGAAACGCGATGCACTGAAGTATAATTAGTCATATTGAGTTATTCGTCTTAATATATTATCATCAGAATTATGGCAAGGCACGGTATCATTATGCTGATATAAAAAAATTAAAATTCATCTATTTATAATTTTATCTTTATATACCCGAAGATGTAAAAATGACATCTTAACTACCGAATGATAAATCAAGCTAAAATGAATTTCAATATTTTTCATAGTCATTTAATTAAAACACATCTAACAAGGTTCCCCCGCACCCACCCGCAATTTCATCGTTCATGGACAAAAATCTTAATTAGATGACATTTTCCTTATCCTGAAGGCATTTATGGGTCAATTGTGTGCCTATCCCTAAGATACCCTTCACACCTAATACCATCACCGAAGGATTCACGTCCAGTGATGAGTCACTTTGTTGATCAGACTCGTGTTAAAAAAAACTTCACTTTTCTTCAAGGATTCTTTTTCAACTATTTTCTAATTCAATGACTTCCTATAAATCCGTGTCAGAAGTTTAATAAATTGCGTCGGACGTAGGAGAATAGCAATTTATTTTTTTCTCTAAATCCATGGCATTGTGTTGCGCTGGTATGACAGCCAACAGGTACATATAGTGGCTATCGAACAAAGCATAAAGGCTATAACGAAGATCTCTCCACGGTGTACACTCGGATAATTAATAATGATGTTGATTGCTATCCGCGTGACGGCTATTGCCTTGGGATTTGTGTTTTTGAAAGCAAAAATGAATTGGTTTTTTCGGTGAGGTCAGTTGTGTACGGCACCGTCGAAAATCAATCATCGCAATCCAGTAAAAACGAAAATCCGAAAGATCCTTAGGTGGTCATCACGATTATGAAATGCTAAGAAAATGCAAATTATAAAAAAAGATTCATTAGTTAGATGAGTACTTTCAACCTTTTTCAACTCACGGTACACTATACTATTATAATTATCGTGGTGCTGAAATTTCATTGAATTGCTTAGGAAAATTCTTGAATCAAAATTGCATTGCCACCAACAAAATGGGAGTCAAGGACCAAACAAAACAATCCAACTCCATTTCAGCGACATAAATGGAACAGTTATAAAACCTTGTTTCAAAATATCAGAAAATGAAATGACACTATGGAATATCGTCGGCATTTCTTATTTGGAGATGTTTTGTGGAAATTTGGGGATCTGAAATATCAGAAAATCATGAAATTATACATACGTCATGTAAAATGAAGGTAAAATAATTTAATTTTCATGAAAACATAGCTTAAACAAAAAAAACTTTCGCACTTACCCCAAAATTTCGGGGCATACCTATGGGACCCTTTATGACACACCGCTGGAGTTGAAAAAAATGTTGTTAAAATACCTATGCTATTGTGTTGCGGTGTTCGAGTGTAACTACTAAACTATGACATTTTGGGTAGAAATCAATACCACAAAGATTTAAATTTATTTTAATGTCATTTTTATGACTTTTTTTACTTAATGAATTGTATACCGAATTATTTTATGTTGTTTTTTTTACCTCTGCTCTAGACAGAAACTATAAAAAATACGCAGAATCCGAATAAAAGTCGATTCAGTATAATGTATAGCATGTATTATGTGCAGAATGTAAATCTTTTCAATTGATTTCTGGCCTTGTTAATGAATCAATCTACACTAAGCTACAAAAAATGCAGGAGAAGCACATTTTTGTATCATATCCTCGAGGAATCAAAATAAGTTTATTCCATTTTAGTATCGGTAGTAAAAAGCATTGCATTTAGAAGTTTATTCTAGACTGCCAATGTTTTCCAATAAAGCCATCTCAGAAAAGCGACGCTAAAACACTATAACACGTGATTCTGTTAACTTTACTGATAAAAATGTCGCGACATAAAAATATGAAGATCGTTATTAATTATAATTTAAAATGGCTGACGAAGTTGTTTTTTAATCATGGTTTAAATTAAACAAGTCTGATTTAGCTATAATCTCATGAGATGTTCATTAGCATTATGATAAATTTAGATAGGACTATCTTCACTTGGAGTTTGATAATTTTGTCTTTTATTAATGAGATGATTAAGCATTTATAAGGAAATGTAAATTACTAGAATAATATGGTAATTATTTTACATAAAAATAGTTTCATGATTTTTAAATTTAAAAACCCGCATAGACCAACGTGACCGTTCGTCCTTTTGATTTTCAATAATCCATGGATATTTGATCTATTCCATACTATACTTATACACTGTATATAAATGGCGAGTATTTGTGTCCCTGAAACGGAGACGCCATTGCATAAAAAGCATTACCAATTTAATCTGTAGTTCGTGGTTATATGTTGAATAATTCCATGTTAGGGTATTTCGTTTCAATCCCTTCGGTCCCAAACCGATCAATGTGTCGTGTACAAGTGTAGCATATTGAAATGTCGCATCTGACCTATACAAGGTGGACGAGGTTGCTGGTCAGCCAGCGTGACTCACAAGGTGTTGCAATGGACACCCCCTCATTGCTCCCCACATCTGGCTGACCGACGGACACTCGAGAGGATTAATCACGAAGAAGGGTCACGTGGACACGACGAGGGTTTACTGGCATGAGTGATGCCTAGAGGGACATTTAGAAATTGAAACTATTAATGGATGACATGGCCTCACTCATTTAGAGCGACCAGTGAATATTTAATGAGGGAAATGATGGCAAGCTAATGTACAAGGCGAATCGTAAATTTACTCAATTTCAAGGGGGATGTTTATCTGACAATTAATTCAAAAATATGGCGTACAAATAATTGCATAGTTAAGGGCAAACTAATGGTTGGCAATCTCGCATAGCAAGCTAGCCATGTTGGGTTGCCTGCGTCATGAGGATATTTTAAAAAATGATTTTTTCTAAATACTGTACATCGTACAATCTATTGGAGTATGTTGTAATGATACATGTTCTTTAGAAGATGATTAATACGCTGATCATTAGGAGAAATCAGTACAATTATGCAATTATCCGTTCACAATTCAACACAAAAGTTGCAAATGGGGCTTGCAAAATATGTACATTTGTCCAGTTTGTGCAATTAAGCGATGTGCAATTACGCGGGTTCTACTATGTATTGTTTATTAAGTGTATAACAGGCGATATGTTTAAATATTCCTTAATTTAAAAAACACTTCATTGGTGTCATTAAGTGTCCATAACAGATATTGCAAGCTGTTTATTGAACTTATATAGCTTGGTCACGTTTTTATTTCAGACTAAAAAATTTCATTTTCCACAAAGTGTCTACAACGGCTTTTAAGAATTTAACCTCCTTCGCACTTTTTCACGTATATGTATGTTTGTTGTTTTTTTTTCCTGACAATTGTTCTTATTCATGGTGGCGACCAACCAACTAGCCACATCTCAGCCGCGAACCAGGTAGCCCATTGGTCCAAATCCAAGTGGACAGTGTAAGTGGCTCAAACCTAATACTGGATTACAATTCCCTTTTGGTTGATCGGAACATTGATTTTTCTTTGCTTTTTGTATGAGACGCACACAATGTAATATGGATCTAAAAAGGAAGATGGGGGAGGAGGGATACAAAAAAACCACCCCACCCCACTTCCCCTCCAAAAAAAGACATTCACTGTGTATCTGAGTACAGCTAAGGAAAGAATAAGATTTTATCTTGTTCCCATATTGCAAAGCGTTACACGGTGCATTGCCAATTCGTAGAGGCTTGGGTCATTGCCACCACCGATAAGATGTTATCCACATCTTTCAATGGCAGTGATAAACATGAGAAAGTTTAACCTTTTGGAATAATGTGTGTCCCAATTACAATTCTTGTATAACTTTTACAGATCTAATGTGACATTTTTTACTCGAAGTATCTTTGTTTTATCATCAGTTTTTGGATGCTTTAGGACAAATAGCTGACAACTATTTCAATCCAAAACCAAAAGAAAATTCCTTAATGGACGTCCACGTCATTAGCTCTGCATGTCGTGGAGTGATAAATTTATAGATTTCATATTTTTTTCAATGATCTAATCTGTTTTAGTTAGATCTTTCTCTATTAGAATAATTGCCCCGAAAGTAGTTTTAGCAGTTTCAAGACTTTTGGGATACAAGTGTGTACCTCGTTGAAAATTGTAACTTGGGACTAAAAGATAAATGTAGGACACGTATTTTTCTATTTATATAAAAGCTCAAGGGTTTATAAATGATTGTTTTTGATTTTTTCTTTAGTTTTATTCCTTATTTATTTATTGAAACAAGAGTATTTTTAATTCAAATAAATGTATGTTTTTGCATATGAGAAAATCAAATGTTTATTTAACTTATCTTTTTAGATTGCAATGTTTTGCTCCAAAAATGTAGAAATATTAAATCTGGTGTTTATTTTTCTCATACTATTCGTTGAGAATGGTGGAAAAGAAACTTATCAGATTGAAATAGATTAAACTGTGTGATGTAAAAATGTTACACTGATTTCCCATACCTTAATAGTATTGTATTAAGGATATGCAGCAAATAGAATTGATGTTTAATGCTTTCTATGGATGACTTTTACTTACACGCTTAAACTAGACCAGCTAAACAGAAACAACGTTGTAAGATTTCGTTAAATTGGTTACACGATCGCGATTGGTATTAAGGAAAAATAATGGTGATGTCATTTGGCAGGTTAAACGATCTGTTCGTTTAACATGGCTACTCCACGAGGGTTTTAGCGGTTAAAATGGTTATTGCAGCCTTAATGAACAGTTTATTAAAGCAACTTCAAGGCAATGAAATTTCCGCAGTACACGACAGATAGGCGAAAGAGGAAATTGGAAATGAAGGGCATGAAATAGGTGGACCTTTGCAACAAAATACCGATATAAATTATGCGCGTGACTGCATTTAATTACTGTGCAGTTTTTAATTCTTTGCCCAATTAATAAATTAGTATTTAATTAATGCGTGTGCGTGCTTGGTATTTATGTAGTTTGTACATTACGGTTTCTGCTTTTAAAAAACTTTAAAAGAACTTTTTAAATAAGACATTAGATTACTTAAGAACCATTCGATTAAGATCACAACATTGGTCTTTAGAATGTTTGCTTAAGTTGCTCATACCCTAAAAATTTGCCTTAGTTGATCACTGACCTAATTTCAATTATTTTTATTATAACACGAGAATGTCCGAGTTAACGATATGCTAATATTCAACTTTCTGATCGTCCAAACAAATGGCAATTAATCCGTTTGTGTAATTGGACATTGTGCAACAATTACCCCGGGCTCGCCCTTCAAGTGTTATTATAACTTATATTTGTAACAATCTAGAAATGCTGAGTTATTAAAGATACGATCTACGATAATGCATTTCCAAAGCGATGTCATTACCATATTTGAAACGTGCATTTGTTTATCAGGTTTTATGGTGGGTCCCAGTACACCATATTAAAAGCTCTATGGATTTGATAACATAACGAGTTAGCTCACAATATTATAAAGCTCGGCTCGGTGTCACTCCAGCTACAGTGGATGTGCAACGAACATTTCGTTCTAATCTTAAATATTTGTATAATTTTGCGTAATTGTGATTCAGTATTTCCTGAAAATGGCTCCGAGGTATCGTAGTTTAACTTGTTTTGTTTAGTTGCAATCGATGGCTTTGAATTCGTAATTATAAATTCCACGAGTGGGAATTATTGTGCGCTTGAAATTGGGGAACATCGTTTTATTATCTGATTGTCCCCTATTGGTCAACTTTTGAACATGTCAAAAGAGATCGGCATTTCAGATTGGCTAATTGCACCAATCTCGTCAAAGTAAATCGGGAACTTTATTATTAGTCACAAGTGTTAGTCACCATATACCCAAGTTTATACAGTCGAACCCGCGTAATTGCACACCGATTTATTGCACAGACCGGATAAATGCACATATTTTACAAGCCCAATGTACAACTTTTGTATGGAATTATGACCGGATAATTGCATAAACCGGGTAATTGCACATTTTCGGCTTACCGGGTCACTGTGCAATTAAGCGGGTTCGACTGTATTTTGATATTAAAAGAGCGGTATTGACTTTTGGACTACCATGCATATGTTATGTACATACATACTATATATTTTCAATTTTTAAAACATCTACTGCTTTTCATTCACCTATCCACCGATTTGGATATGTAATTTAAGCTAATTTGAAATCCATTCCGTGACTATTATTACTGTAGTAGACGAAGTACATTTAGTGTATTCCATGTAGAAATTTCCAGTCTCCAGAAGCATGAGATTCATTTTTTAATTATCCTATTGTTGTAGTGTCTGAAGTCCTTAGAAATTTCTGAGAAATTTCATCCTGTCTACAGACAAAAATATAAAACCAGAGGCTAATTGTAGTCTTCGGGTTGTCTGGTCCCATATACCCAGTACCTTTCAATTTTTTTATAGATATCTACAGTATGGTCAGCTTATAGCAATGTTTAGCTGACTTTTACATGGACATAAAATGCCTCACGTTGAGCAATGTTACGGCTTGGCAAATAAAAGAAACAGGTGTGCAATAGCATTCTAATACGTTGTAATGCGACCTTTGTTTTCCCTCTCTGTAATTTAAATCCCCATCAAAGCACAGCTTATGTTTTTCTGTGGCTAATTCATTAATAAATTGCAGTGAAATATGGCCTCCGAAGACGGCTAATGACCTTTGTAGTGGAACCCTCACTTCCCTACCTTTAATGGTGCCTACTAAACGTTGTTTAAGATGCCGTTGAGAGTAATTCATTGGTCAAACGTTGTAGTCATCCTCGTCATTATTTGTTATTCTCCTGAATATGAATTACACCCCTCGATGCACACAACACTTGTATTTTTCAAGATGAAGCATTATTTTTGTGCTTTCAAGACTAGTCAAGAGACCCGACTGCCATTGCTTATAGTCAGTGCTGAAAAGAACATTCGTAGAGTTGTGGATAATAATGCAAATTAGGCAGTTTTAGTTATTTTGTCGGGTTCTTGGGAGTTGCTCCAAAATGTTATGGGTTATACATATTCAAAACCCACTTATGCTTAACGATAAGTTGATATGTGTATGTTCTATACAGACAAACTAACAGATAATGCGCTGTCATCATTACAACCATGATTGTGCAGAAATTACTTGATATCTGTCTTTTGAGTAAGGGTAGCTCAATGGAGAATTGAGCTTATTATTACAGTAATTTGGGTCGGACAATTTGTGAATAACTTGTTTAAGAAGTAAATGCAATCATATTTTTTAAATAAAATAATACTAGTAGTCCAAGTCTCAACCCAAATGGCTTACTTCCTAGATTGTCTTTAGTCCTTATTGGTTACGATTGACTTCCAATGTGTCTACTGACCATGGAAATTCACCCTATGTTAATTTTACATAATTACATGGATTGCTCGTATTAGAGTATTTATGTGCAAGCCCATTAGCCATTGTTATATACGTTTAATTATAGACATATATGGACAAGCAACATTAGCAATTACAGTCTTAAAGAAGCCTTAATTAGTCATTATCTCTCTATTGGAATATTTACGTTACAAGAAAGCAAAAACTAACCGCTCATAACTTTATAATGAAAAATGCTATTTGAGTAAATTGTTTACCGTATAGTAAAGACTTAATTTGTGGTTTAGAATAATATTAAACAGTTTTCGCATGCCAACGTCATTATCTTAACTTTAATGGCGGGAAGGGAAGAACCGCGCATGCGCACCCATTACTTTCAATTATTTGATTGGTGGTTTTAGAAAACACACAGTACATGTTTTACAGGTAAACATGTTCTTTCCAGATTATAATTCAGATATGACGCATTCCACAATGATGAAATATAAATATTGCAACTAAGTCAAGGGTGAGGTGAATAACTGGAAATTAACGCTCGATTTTGCTTAAAAAAAAAAAAAAAAAATGAAATATCGAGCAATTGCTCACGCTGAATAATGCACTACAGCAATTTAATAAATTTTCTATAGACTGGTTCATAGATTCAATTCAGCCGTAATTCTGTCTGATGAGGTTTGACTTCTTAAGGCCATATTTATGCTTCATGCAACCCAGCGCGATTTAATGAAGTTGACCCTTGGCGAAAGGCCAAGCATGACCCGCTATAGGTGCGAACGTGAAGGATATTAATCCATACTTGGATTTTTTTTGAGATCATGGATGCCGCTATACCTGTTACTTTCCATATATCAATCATGATTTCGAAGAAAACGTTTTTTAGAAAATATGATATAGTGCTCGTGGCACAGCCTTCAAAATGGCATTCTTGTCTGACTGGCTTAGAATTTGCTCAGTTTCAACTTGGAGAACAGGAATAAAGTAAAACAAAAAAAAACTCCACAAAATCACACATTGTATAGCTGTAGGGATTTCAAATAAATCCCTTTTTAAAAACGCTTGTCCGTTTGCAGTTGTTTACTGCCTAGCTATGTTTAGCCATGCAATAAACCAAACTGGAATCCATTAATGCAAGCTAGTTTATCTTCGATTTTTGTAAAGTTGGAAAAGCCAAGTCTAATAAACTAGCAGATGAAAAACATGAGCTCACGTCGTGTGTTTACGACCACTTTGACGAGATTTTTCTCCGAAATAGTAGAAAGTTATAGACCAAGTTCTCGGGAGTTTGCCGCATAATGTGGCAAATTCCGCATTTTCAATGTCGTGTATACATGTATATTTCTATTCATAATTTTACAAGTTTGAATAAGCCAAAATTAAACTTCCCCAAAAAAGCAATCATCAGTTTCTTATTTAACCGTGTGAGGCAATTATTCTGAAGATGTTTTCAGAATATACGAAGGTTTACGATTTCCTCATAAGTTATGCAATTCTGGTAATTTAAAATTATCTATTCATTCTGTCTAAGAAGTCTTTTCTAAGAACTCTGATATTTAATCATAATCCTTGATGTATGCATGTGTTGTAGTTGAATAATTTTCGTGTTCTCAATACATCAAATTTCAACTATTAATTATTTTATCCAGATGTTCATAAATTGTAAGTTGTATACATAAATTAATTGAATAGTAGTTTGTATTCGTATGCATTATAGTGTAAATTAGCTGTAGTATACAAGTATAAAGATTTATTTACATTTTATGCAAGATAATAATGACACAAACAATATGTGAGCTGGCACTTAATTTTAAGAAGCTTAATATTACCTATATCAATATTGTTATTGCAGTTATGGTTAGCGTTTGAAACAATTGTATACATTGTAAATTATGCAGACTTCTTCAAAGTAAAGTTTCTATTGAATTAGCATTTAAATTTTTGAGCGTTGTCTTATAAAGTGGGATTTATCTTTAACATGCAATGCCTAAGAAGTCTTTCTTCGACTTATGTTTGGTCATCTCTTCAAACAATGGTTGAACAAGGGCACTCAAGATTCCACACAAACTCCAGTTGAACTTTCAGAGAAGAGCACGTACATGAAGATGTTTCACCATTGAGATATTGCAAAGGCTAAGGTTAAACTGCTCAAGATGCTAAATAAATAACTTTTATAAACCTATACATGTATGAACACTTCCGAGAAACCCAAATCGTTCATCTTTCTGAATTTTGAAAAAAAAAACTACTTTTGATCACGATTTGTATATCAATTTTTATGTATAACGTTATTTATATACATATTTCTAAACCACATACAAACTAACAAAAAAAAAATATTTGAATAACAAATATGCTAACGTTTCTTTCATAGTTTTATTTTTTATCGTTTTAATGCTGGAATAAATTCCACACCTCAGAACTCTGCGGTGAATTTTCATTTTATCAACACCTTATATATAAGGGCAATGGCTTCCATATTGCCATCGGGAATCTATTATGAATTACAATGGAAAAAAACTTCAAGAAAGCTTGAAGGGAAAAGTGGATTCATTAAAAGTTTTAAACCAAAAAGTTTGAAGTGTTTAAAGCATAGCAAGCTTTTAATATGTCGCACGTCCCTACGGATTAGATAAATCAGAGGAAAACAAAAGTCCAACGGCGAGTGTCCTGTATACATAGGCCACTGGTCCGTGAAACATTGGGAGGTGGTCAGGACAAGCACGTTTCGGTCATTTTGTGGGGACAATTAATGACTATTACAAGAGCGGAATGATAAAAAACCTTTCTGTTTTGATTCATAAATATAGTGTTCCCTAAATGCCGTTGTGACATTGAAATAAAAACCTGACGAACTTCACAATTTCGTACAGCATGGCACTTGAGGAGTTGGTTGGTCATGAATGGTGTGCTGCTGAGAAAACATGATTTATTTATTAATGTTTTGTTTATTTTTATGTAATTTTTACGACGTTGGATTCCTACTATCGCTGCTTTTTTATTCTTATACATCAAGGGTGATCCGGATATACACAGTAGGCAATAAAAATATGACAAGTTAGTTTACCCTATACAAGTGAATCCCATCCTATTATAAACTGCGCTTACATTTTGGTAAGTTTTGTAACATAAACAAATGGTGCAGTTAAAATATATAGCTATCAAAACAAACAAAAATGGCTTTAAAAAAAATGCTAAATAACATCTGCGATCAAAAAGTTGAACGTACATGCTAAATTTAAATTATGAATTTTGGTATAAATGATCATTTTGCCCATACCATTTGTTTTATAGTAATCACTATATAATTAAATGATTTACTAGGATTCCATTAGCCCATATAAATATTGGTACTATTTAAATATGTGAAATATACACAAGTTTTTTATTATATGCACATGAATATCAGAAATTATACATATTAATGGCATTTCGTTTTGGTTGTTGAAAATTTAAGTAGGAAGTGCTCATAAATTTATAATAACAGGTAGTCCAATTTCATGATGCTTGTTTAGTCTCTATATATATAATTACTTCTTGAAATCTTGTTTTTCAATCTCAAATTGCATCGAAATTCTGTTCATTGTGGATTTTCACGATATTGCATTTGATTCCAAGAAAACACTTTCTATAACTTCATTTTTCAGAAATTTCGAATGTAGAAGGGTGTAATTAGATGTGAGCAAAACGTGGGTTGATCGGTCCTTATCCAGACAAGCAGTGCTAGTTATTAATGCAACTTATACAGTATCTCAAAATAGATGACTGTCTTAATTAATCTTAGATAATAATACACACAGTCGTTAACAGATTGACAGACATTTGCTTGCTGCTCTTCATTTCGTTAGACACTTCATTTTGATTTCGCATTATAAGTTTCTAATTAATGCATTAAGCTGTGTCACATCATCACACGATGTAATTAGACGGACCAATTAGAGACAATTCCACGTTGTCAGCCATTGATTTCTTGGAACATGTAGCATCAGAAGCAAATAAATAAACAGCCAACAAAACTACTTTTTATACAGGGTCAGGCATTCGTACTTTATAAACAAATTTTATATTCCATTAAACTGAATACGAACCACGTCTTCTTATCCGGTTTAGTTTTGTTCTTTACTATGTTTGGTGACTGTAGGATACAGAAATTTAATTTATTTTCTGTGTTTAGGAAGGCTTAATTAAGATATCAAAATAAACATAATTACGTTTTCCTAACTGAAAATAAATATAGAAACTTCCGTTGTATATTTGACATTCAAATTTGTAAATAAATATTGTTCAATTGTTATCCTGCTTGGTGTTTTCCATAATATCGCCTTTATGAATTGTTCAAGCTCGTATATATATATATGATTTCCAAAAGCTATAAAGACTTAATGAATTGTAAGCGCTAATCACATTTAATCTTTCGGGCATAATTTTGGGCAGAACTAATGTAAAATGCATAAAGATTTCTTGAACTTAATTGTGTAGGCAATGTGAATGCTTAATTAGATTTTATAGTTTATATTTAGCCATGGTCAACACAATTTTCTCATTTTTGTTATCTTATTGAAGTCCTTATACCTGTTCATCGTAAAACTCATTATGAGTTTCAGGAAAAAAAAATAATTTTAGGTATAGGGATATAGAGCTTTATAAGTGAAGTAGACAACTTGATGCTTTTATTAGCATAAAAAATGATGTAAGAAATACAGGCGGCCAATCTTTTAATTAAACTCACGTCACATTTTTTATTCATCTTACGAAAAAGTTTATATATTTTCTCAATGAAATCCTGAGGGCAATTCACCATTAGGCGTAAAATTGCATCAAGAAGCAATATGCAATTAACTTTGTCACGTATAAAAATGCACACCGTTTTTAATCTCGTTGCTAAATGTGCTTCTTATTAAGTTCCCAAATTATTTTCTGGTGGGGCCAAATGGCACGTATACATAGGAGAATGACACTGTGCGTGCAATTAGGAAATGAAGCATTTGCTCGCAACACTGAGCTTAGATTTCGTGCTATTTATTATCGGTTAGGCCTTTCATTTTCAAAGGTTCGATTATGTTAATTCGTAGTGTATATAGCCTATTTGGAAATTCATTTTTTGGTAAGATTTCGAATACATAAGCTGCTTATTTTGCAAAAATTATAGCATTAAATTTGTGAAAAGTTGGAGTTTAATCATAGATAAATGTGAAAAATATCACGCTTGTGCATAAAATCATATAAAAAATAGCAGCTATAGACGCATTTCATTAGCATTGAAGCGTGAAATAGTTGCGGAGAGAATTTCACGCTATACTGAATTTGTGTGATCTAAAATTCACCAAAACAACTATATTCGCCAAACTCCTCCCTGCTCGAGGTACATGTACTGTATACATGTATATGTGATGTATATACGTAGTGTGTTGTATAGGATTTTACAATGAAGACATGCAACAAATGCATTTACACGAATTTTAACAAGATAACAAAGGTAAAATTGTAAATTTGTTATGCATTTTTATTTTAATATACAATTCAAATTTTACCGATTTTACCGATATCGAAATTTTGAATAATTTATAAGAAAAAATAAAATAAAAAAACGCAGCATGGTTAGGTATGCAGATTTAGCGACGCATTCAATACCCTTATAACAACTTAAAATTTCCAAAGAATGAGTGGCTGACAATTGAAAATATTTGCATATTATTTTCTACACACATCCGTTGTGTCCTTTCCGGCTTCCTTCAGGATTCGCGTTTATTATCAGTGACAGTAGAGAGTTTGAGTCAGCCAACGTTAACGAAACGATAACGTTGGCTGGCTCAAACTCTCTAGTGCCATAACTATCAGTTAGAAAAAACAATTCTTCGGTGCCTCAGGCTTGATAGGACCCGAATAGAACAAGGTCCATATTTCTGTTTTTCGTTTTTCGGTATAGGGTGTAAGTTTAGCAGTGGTGGTTTTTGGGGTCCCTAAAGTCGGAGGATACACCTGTGTGTAAATGGACCCGTAATACTGCTTCGTAATAAAGTCAATAGATGGCGCATCGTCGATTTCTAGTGAAGGTAGTCTTCTCCTTCCGATATCCGAACCTACCTTTTTTGAAAAAATGGACTCGTCCTCTTGTAAGTGACGTCAGGCCAATGAGAAGGGCGCATGGGCGGAGGGAGTCTCGTTCCATGTCCAGAACAGCGTCTCTCGCGTGATTGGGAGGCCGTACGGAAATTTTCTCCGCATTGTGTATGTTTCTGCTATGCTCGGCTGTTGGAGTAAAATTTCGTCAACGTTTTTTAATCTCCCCGTTTGTTTACTCGTGTGGGAAGACCGTATTGAACCATTGTGCAACGACTTTGCTTAACGTGGATGCTTTACAATGCCTTGGAATTAGCGGAGATAACGATTATGCGAAGGTAATTTCTCTCCTCTGGCTTCGTGTCTGTGTGTTGGATGAGTTCTATCGGTGACGGCCTTTTGAAACCTACGCTTATCTTTATTTTTCTAACGTTTCCGCATGAAAAATCTCAATCTGAGATGATGCTAGAACACGTTCTGGATGCTAATTTCAATCCCGAAGCCTGAGTATTTCACTGTTTTCCAATTTATGTTGCATGCGAACGGAGGAATGGTTTTAATGTGAAATCATGGCGTTCGTTCCCCCTTGCTCTTGGCGCCCTCATCGCTCAAGCCATGCGAACAGAGCTGTGGTTTCGACGGACTTTGCACGGCCTTCTCGCCGCTTTAGGTGTCTCGTGGACGGCAGCTACTTTTTCAAACACCGGGATCGCGGCCATCATGCAATCAGCGTGGCATGAAACCCGCAGTTTGCACTTGGAAATGTTTACGAATATATTGTACCGCACTTTCTACCAAATCAGTTGTTTACAAGATTACTTAAATTATTTTTCGGACTTTGAAATATTGGACTTTGGACCCGATTGGTTAAAATTAAAATTCTCGGAAGTCAATGATGTGCGGGGTCAAGGAAACATTCCCAGTTCAAACTTCTATCTTGAAATTCGATTATTTGCCCAAAGATGAGATACAAATAACTATTTTCGAGCCTTTTAATTTTTCATTAACCAACATTATCAATTGCATACAAAGTTTGACAGCGGATTAATTACACCAAATGTGCTTGTGGTCAAATTGTTCACTATCGGTTAGTGATACCCACTGACTGTGGACATGTTTCAAATTGCATCAACAGCAGTTTTGGAGAATCTGTCAAATTCATTTAGTATGCGTAGTCATTGTATTTAGTTTTTAAATGACGTTCAGTGTATACATCAGTTTCGATCTATATATCGATATCATGTTTTCATTGATGCACCCGATTGCAAAATAGAATTATTAAGTTCTGCTGTTGACATATCATTGAAAAATAAAACAATATCCAAATTTAATTATTTGCGTGTTTGAATTAAAAAATAATTCATAAATATAATCGAATGTGGCATCACTTATAAATACGCTGAATGCTTTGTAATAATCGTTAAGAAATTGCCTTTTAAAACTATACGGATTTTCTTTTAAGTTGCATCTTTATTATGTTCAATGGCGAATTATTGTATAGCCTATTATGAATTTCCTAAATAGAAAGTGATCCGATTAAGGCTACCAAAATTATCACATAGAAAGAGCTTAAATACAGAGTGATGCTCATCATACATTTAAATTAGTCTGGAAGGTCAACTTCTATACAGCAATTTTGTTGTATTAAATTTGAGTTGTTTTCAAATGCATCATTGGTTTACGCAATGGGGGGTTGTTCATACAGTTGCAATCCGCAGTGAATTTCACGTGGGTAATTTAAGAAAATACAACTCTTAAAACACAATTTGCGCTGTTAACCTACATGTTTGTCGATTTGCATTTTCGTCCATGTTAAATTTAACTAATTACGAACACCTGGCTATTAAATTGGGAATATTAGAGACGCTTCATTGCGTTTAATTTCTTTACCCCCATTATATTGTAAATGGGGATATGGGAGGAAATATAAAATACGTGTATATGGGGAAAAGGGGAATCATATTCAGGGTTTGGCCTCCTTTCGATTTTTTTTAAACACGTTTCGAAGCGCACGTTTCTCTGAATTTGTGTGATCATTATCTTTTTCTATTAATTTAAAGCTTGATATACTTAGAATTTTGCTGAAAATTTGAAGTGAATTAAACATGTTGCGGTTTGTGTAAATTTCGAAGTTAATTATTGTTTTTCATTCTCATCCCAGTTTGTTATTCATAGTTTAACGCATATAATGCATGGTCATTAGCATAAATATTGGTAATTATCTCTACATGGCGTACAGCAATAACAGTTGGCAATAGCTCGTGTACATGCAAAGAGACGTTTTGTGTATTTGGTTATATTTACAAATTCAAAAAATGGAACCCTGTGAATATCGCTTCTAATTCTATATTTTTTGCAAATCTAATGGAACAAGTTGTTTTCACACACACTAAAAAACTGACGAGAAATCTTATAAACGGATATTTCCTGCTTACTGTTTTCGATGATCTTGTGCTTATAATTAATTAGCAATCAGTGAGCTGATAGTTATCCACTAAGTTGCAAACTGATATAATAGGAAATCAGCTTTGGTATATTTTTTATTGATTGCCGATTAAATAAAGTTTGTGTTAAACGTCAGACAAGTATTCTAAAGATGTCTGAAAGATGTTGTAACGAAACCGCTGATTTATTTCAATTTAGCATATATAATATCCAATGACGAATGCATTTCATTGACATTTAACCGGCTCGTGTAATATCGACAAAAATGCGTCGGAATTACATGGAAAAAATACTGGATTTTTTTGATTACAAATTGTCCTTCTAAGGACCAAATAATTCTGATAAGAGATCCAAATAGCAGAACAAGTACTAATTATCTGGTTATTTTTGATTGTGAACTCATTGCAATGGGTTTGTGATTGAAAATTAAATACCAGAATTTTTAACAACCTTTCTGCGACCACTTGTGAATTGGTTATATTTTAAACAAATATAATCAGTTTGAAATCATTTCGTACAACTGCTTATAAATCAATCGATGTTCTCGCGATTAATTTACACTGGGTTGCGTTTTTTCCCATAAGGGAAGATTAGGAACATTATGACCCGCATTCATAGTGTTAAAATGGGAGGCTGTTGTATACTGTTCGTCTGACATATGACTGGTTCACGGGTTGGTTGATGAACCTTCATACCTATTAAAATTTCAATGCTGATCCGTTCTCCATAACACGTGTTTTTTCAACCTTTGAAACTGGCAATCGATAGCTTCGACCTAGAAGTGTATCGCGGAACGGGTTATTTTTCGAGCAGAAGCTGACTTCTATAACCTTTCTCGTTATTAAACAACGCGGTAGGAACACCTCGTGGAAGTGAGTGTGCTTATTTACCGCTTCTCAATCATTCGCCAAATTTGCAGCAAAGCAAAAGAGGCAATTAACCGCAATTTTAAGCAACTTTTATGGATTCCGCACGATTGCTGCGAAGCCACTAAAACGATTCGCCCGCAATTTTTATGTCCCTGCAAACGTTGAAAAAAAACCACCTCGTTTTACGTCGCGATTTTCTTCGGTTTCCCCCGACGAAATGCTTTGTTTTTATCGCTTAAATTAGGTTTCTTACTATCGACCCATGCCGATGTTCATCGTTAATTTCGTTTAGCTTAGGGTCTATTTAGTTCTGGATGTATAAAGGTTCCCGTTTGCTGCTTTTCAAATGGTCAGTGCTCCTTCCCTCCCTGAGTCCATTTCAAGGAATTTGAAGGAAACTGAGTAAATACTTTATAGCAAAATCAATTTTTATTAGCTGTGGATATATAAGAAATTTTCATTCGTTTAAGAAAGTAAAACATTTGCTTACTTTGCACCTTTGGTATAAGCAGAGTATCAACTCCATATTCATGTATACGATTTTATGTTGTTATTCATAGCTTGTGTGCAATTTGAGTATAAATTATAAGCTCTGATCAATGGAAACTTCGTATCATTTTCGGAGGCCTGTTTCGAAGCATTTGCTCCACTCGGATAACTTATGCTCGGGTTTTATTCATACGTGCGTTTTCCGTTGTAGCAAATCATCTCCAAAGACAGCAGCCAGTGAAAGGAATGATCTAAAAATGGAAAGAGTGGAAAATAAAACGTATCCGTAAATATCATAAATATTTTATGAGGAGTGAGCCCTGTGCTGCGTCGGAGGATCTGCTTCAGCTCAAATGCATTTCACGCTATGGCCGTGCGCGAACGTTCAAGCAAGAGAGAGAAATTCATATAAAAGATCTTCTTGTGTAACATTTGTATAGCGGCAAAAGGGAGGTTTTGTCACTTTCCTGCTTTTAATTTAATGCTTTTACTGACGCGAGAGTTAGAGACGTCGTATAAACTTAGGCCCTGATGTACGCTGTAAACAAAGATTTTCCATATCAACAACAACGTTGGGCATGCTGACATCTGGGTTTTTTAATACGCGTTATATTGCCTCGGTAAAACAAAAAAATTGACGATGAAACGAGTGTTTAACTTAAAATCTGGTCGCCATCAGAATTTCAACTTCGACGCCAATGCGTAAAACCTAAAGCACTATAGCCGAAATGACCAACAAGAATCATCTGAATCGAGCAAAAGCAATTTAACCAGATGTTATGGCAATCGGATATTCCTTGGTGTGTTTTTTATTAGCGTATATAATAACCGATGTGTTGTACATTATAGCTTTAGAGTTAGTGCTTTTGAAAGTATGTATTTTTCTTAAATTTTTTCAAGTTTGGTAGATCTGAAAGTATTTGTGTATATAACAGTTTCCTACTTTCCTTTATAGTTTTGCTTTTATTTGACTGTTGTCATAGATATTTTATAAATACAAATATTCTTATAAATTTTAAACTTCTTCTAAGGGAGGGTTTTTCTTCCTAAAACTGCCATCTAGGTAAAAATCATCGCTATACGAGCTCGTATAACAGTGGTGTACTGAATTCAGACTGACAATTCTGATGTTTTTCACCCCATTCACGTAAGAACTAATGTTTCTAAACACTGCGTGAAGTTCCATCTCTGGAAACTGATTGAAATGCTAATGTTGTTTTGATTTTTAAACTGAATTTCTTCAGTGGGCACATGTTTTGTCAACCTCGTAATGGATTTCGGATTTAAGCTTCGTGTCATCAGTTTCCTTTCATTGCGAGTTCGAAGAAGTATTTATCATGTTTCGGCGTGTTTAATATTTCTGATACTAAAAGCATATATTGAAGTCTTAATTTACATGGCATACACCTAAGGTATTAAGCAATCTCCGAGGGAGGTACAGGCGTAATTAGCATTTTGCTAAGCAACAGCTATTTCAAATAATGGCTGCTATTATTCTGAGAAAGCCATGCCTGTGTTTACCAAATTGAGATGGTGCGCCATTGTTTTCTAGTTTTCAGCTGAAAAATATGAGCCAACATAACTGCTGGAAGCGAAATTTCTGCGCCTCGTCTTCTTCTGCATTGATGACTTCAATAAGGTTTTTGCTTTCATTGTAAAGTATTGATTTCTCATTTATCATCGAGTAACTGGCATTGCTCCGATGGAATTCAAACTTGGGTCATAAAGGCTGCGCTTGTTTTAATATTAATTAGGCTGTATTGATTATGTAAGGAGCGTTTCTACAGTGCACAGCCACATGTTAAGAGTTTTCTATAATTAGGGCGCTCTTTGTAGAACGTCGTTATTTAAAATGTCAGGAAACGCCCATCTAAAAAGTTATTTTGGGAAACATTTTTTTTTCAGCTGTTTGCCAGCTGAAAAAACATCATCGATATTTACCATGAATGGTCTATTTGACAAAAATAACTTGTCATTGTCACGAATTAAAATTATGGAAGTGCGTGGTCGCTATGCTACCGAGCAGTCTATCAAGTAATGACTTATTGCGGTGTTACCATTGGTTAATGGTTGTTGGGCGACTTGGATGCCTATGGTGCAATTGTTTAAAAATAACAGTTATGGTGCAAATCATCTTGGCAGGCCATGAAAAACTGCACAAAATAGTCAAGCAAACAACCTTGCACGTACTTATTGGTTCACTTTAACGGTTAAGGCCATTCAGGTAGACAAAAAAGGGTAAAATACTCCTACAAAAATCCATAAAAGTTATAAAAAACTTGTAAAGCCTTGCATGGATTTTTTGTTGTTCTTAGAAAAGCATCCAGATGAATTTTATATGCTTTTAGAATTTTAAAGCATAGCAGAGTTAAAATGAGATTTGAAAGGGTAAATCCAGTAAGTTCCGAAGCAGTTTTTGCTATGTGAATTTTTGGTAATAGAATTGAGAATTAGCTAGCCTAGCATTGTGCTAATTAATATGCTATCTCCTGATAATAACTAGATTAAAATGAATAACCACAGGGTTTTTTAAAGGTATTTTTGCTATGAACGTGACTTCGCAATGACTGCATTTGATGCAAAGGCAAACTGTCATCTTGTACATTTATTGAACATTGTCTGTTATGAAGATACAAGCAAAATGGTAAAATCGTTAAAAATTGATGAGATGTAAAGTGACAATCGTCATGGAAACCAGCCAAATTGTCAGCCACTTAGTAAACTACTCAAAAAATGTGATGTCGCCAAGCTAGTTTGGCGGTTAAATTAAGACTACAAGAATGCAGTTTTTACTATCGCGCTTATGATTGTTTGATAAGTTAAACAAAAATGGACCTTATATAATTTATGTAACTTTCACTTCGCCATTAACGATGTATTCCATACTTGGCTCATATTTAGTATCGTTACATCTGATGTCGACCTAAACATATCTGAATTGGCAAGCATGACATGGCTTATGACGTGATTTCTGAACAAGGGACTTCCGGTTTGAGGGACATTTAAGATGGCATTAGCATCTGGCAAGGAGGAAATCGGCTTGGTCTTTTCAATTGCTCTAAGTAACTTCCTCCACGTCTTTTTGTACCATCTATTTTCTCATTCATTTCTGCTCTCTGTATACTCTTTGCTCTGTTGTTAACAACTTAAACGCAGTAGCCATGACAGCAACATTTTCCTTTCACTCTAGAATTGGATCGCCAAATGAAAAACGACCATTAATTTGGCTGTAGGGAGGAAGAAGCATTGTTTTCTCAATGATTTGCTGTTTTGTTTTTTCTGTAGTTTATTCAGTGATCTAAAAGCAACAACAATTTTCCCGTTCTTTAAGACCTCAAGACAGAATTAGTTGCCAACTCTCTAGATGCTGTGTTCAAAAATGTATATTTCATTTAATTTTCGGAATATTGGCCTGAAACTACTGATCAATGAAAACAGGGCATGTTCACTATTGTAGTTTTTTTATTGTTTTCAGTCTTACCACAACAACTGAATTTTTTCATGTACTGGTTGATACATATCCAGTTTTGCCCTTTGTTTTTTATCCATCGAAGTTTGATGACGTCATTTGAATACTGTCCCTGGATGTGCTCATTCTTCCTTTCGAAAACCTTGACTCTGAGTAATAGGAATAGTGCTTCGTTTGAATGCCTATTGTTTTTCATTATCCTCATGTTGACTACCGTGCTGTTTTTAAAAAACAATTGAGATCCTTGCTCTCACTGAAATTAACTCTAAAATGTTTGAGTGCAGAAGCTATCATTACGCCCTCTACCTAATCATTTTAAAGAAGAAAAATCGCGTAAAAATGCACTGCTAAACATAGTTAAATAGCATATCCAGCTGATAATTACAGTGTATGCTTTTGATAAAAACTAATATCCGTTGTCCACTCTTCTGCGGTGGACACGTGCCTATTATTGTGATCCGCTCGGGTGACCTGGCAGCGGAAACCCAATTGGCTAATTTTCACATCTGCTTGAAGTAATGTTCTTCCGTAATGGTCTAATGAAGACATTTTGTACGGTACTGACCACGTAGTTATGCCACATCATGAATAATGCAATGTTGCATGCGGTGGACATTGTACTGAACGCATCGGTAATGCACGTGTGAATGTCTCCAGTATATGTAAAAGTTAAAATTTGAAACACCAATGAAAGTTAGTCATTGCACTTTGGGGAATGGTTATCCTTAGAAGTTGGCTAGCTATGAACTAAATAATCTTAAGAATTTTTTTCCAGTGACTCACAAATGTGGGTCTGTATATCAAGTGCAAGAAATATCTGATGGCATTTAATCTCCGGAAAGACATTCATTTCCGGTTTATCAGTAGCTATTTCCGCATAGATATCGAACGTGATGTGTAACCTTCTAGCAACTAGGTCTCCTGTCAAAATTTTCATTCCCCTATAATATGCACTGACTTTGAATGATGGTGAACAACTCCCAAAATAAAGATGCTGTCTTGTCAAGTTGAGGGAAGGTTCTGGAAGACAGCAGTTTAACCCAAAATGTTGTTCGTTCTTTGTCTGCTCGTGTGTGTGATCCTTACTGATGATTAAATCAAACTTTTGTTTTTTTCATTCCAGGTGAATCTATAAAGAGGGAGTTTTTTTAGATTGGCGTTGGGGCGAGAGCTTGATATTGTGGACTTGGGGGCAGTGCGGTCGGTGTGTGTGCTGCGGAAGTGCGTTGAGAAGCAAACATGGTGCCATTACCGTCGATATCATGGATAAGCAGGTTTCATAGACGAGGAGTGAACTGCTGGTGGAATGTATCACTGCTCGTGTGCATCTTGAACTGTTGTGGACTTGTGCTGTCCGGGTGGCAAGAAGATGCTCGGCCACGTAACATCGTCCATCTAGGTAAGTCTGTCATCTTTTATCTTGGGGGTCTTGGGGAATTGGCAAGGTCAGCAGTTCTGGAAACGATGTAGTCTTCAACAGTTCTGTCAAAATGAAACATCTTCGTGTCAATCAGTAGCCTGGAGAATGTCAGGTCAGGTGAAAGCTGCCAAAGTCGGAAAAGATACATATGAGCAATTATTGTTCAACATTTCATTTGGTAGTTCTTTGGTTTTTGAGCTACATACCATGTCAGCTCATGCCATCTGTCTGTTTGTACTCATCTTACTACAGTCATATACTACCAGTGTTGTCTGCGTGGGGTTTGGAAAACAAACAGACATGTATTTCATTAAATTAATGTTGTCTCGATGGATGTATCCTAAATGCTACGACCGTGGAAAAAGAATGCTCATTATCTTGTTCACTTGTGGCTGACTTTTTTTTTGGTGGGTTTAATCCATTAAAATATCAAACAGACGCTACTGGTGGCCCAAAGGTTCAGTGTCGTCAACAGAATTGGTCGTTTATGCCTGTTTATATGCGGGTGGGTTATCGGTGCAACTAGTCCTATTTTAATTAAGCGCAATGGAGTCAATGCGACAGAGTCCATGCCGAAATAATAAAAAATAAATTAGTGCTGCGCGTATAAATATTAATGAAGGGAGGGGATTGGATTCATTTTTGTGTTTGTGTACGTGCGCGAGCATATATGCCGTTTTACGCTGTACCTTAATGATTGTTTTTTATATATATATAAAAAGTTAGTGAGGCTTATAAAAAATGCAAGATTACCCTGTTTCCAAAGTAGGAAGTGACCGAGGAAGTGAGTGTTAATATTAATTGGCTGCACACATAATTGCACATCGTGAAAATGGACTTAACAATGTTAAGAAAACCTCGGCGACACATTTTTAGCAGTTATTCTTAAACTCAAGTCGATAGTAGTTTGGGGCTTTAGAAATGACGTCATTGCAAAGCCAACAAGCTTCTGCATCATTAATAAATGGTGGACGTTGACAAACATTGAATACAGTGGCTAAATTGGTCATTTGCGTCTTAGTTGCATTACATATACAATGTACTTTACATCACTTTGCATTGTTACTTTCTATGGCAACTTATTCATTGTTCATGTTAATGGTGCAATAAACATAAGACAAAGGCTAATTTTTAAATAAAGCTGCCACTTTTTAGCAAAATTTCTAGAAAATTACAAAATATGGGCTATGAATGAGCACATGTACAATTCCTCCAAAAGGAGCTTGTCATGAAAGGACATTACTGAGAACACTACTCAAGCTGCTACACGGTTCCCTCAAACCTGGAAAACCTGGAATAGTCAGGGAAATTAAATGTATAAATATAGGGTTTGCTTTCGCATTGCCAGTTATTAGTTAATCTCAAAATTAAAGTGATGTCACACTCAGCCAGCTCATTGCCCCTTTTTACTCGTAATTCATTATAACTTCATTTTGCGAAAAAAAAATTGACATGTTTTTTTTTTTATACCAAAAAGAAAATTTTTATCAACGCTAATTTTTTTAAATAAAAACTAAATTTAATTAGTAATGATTTTGAATTCAGATATGATACAAGGGGAGAAAACTTGTTTAGTTGTGTAGTTCCATGGTTTCCAATTTGAATTCAAGGTGGTCTTTGTAAATTATGCTCTAAAGCAATTCCATTGACCAAAAGTTGTTAGGCATGGTGTGATATTTTTGTAAAAAAAAGTTCAGTCGTCAAGTTGGTCAATAAAAATTGTTTTAAAAGCTTTAAAAGTTGGAAAAATTGATAGATCACTGTAAATGTATAACGATTTCGCGATGTGCTGCACGTCTAATTCAATTGTGGATAACAATTTATTAGGCAAGGTCGAGTCCATTTCGAAACAAAAGCACGTATCGAGTCTGGAGTATTTTCTGCACTTGAATCCAGCGATTGGAATTTTCGGTTCTCCCCTTCGAAATCCTTCTCCTATAGGAAAACAATGGGTCAGATTGGCTAGCGTGACCTGTAGGGGTCGCACTAGGTGGGTTGTCCCAGCAGGGAATCGTCGTGCGAACCTGGCTCTTGTTCGTTATATCTGGACATTTGAAGTAACCAAGCGGAAATGCTTTTTTTTTCCTGGTTGCATTACAAAATTTTCCCGTTGTTCCCTCTCTTTTTGTGGCCGAAGCAAAATGACGTTTTCTCATAATTAGACCCCATTGTAGCGGTTGAAATTGACTCGTACGAGGCAGCGCCCCCTGCGGTAGCGTCTGGGGTCAGAACGCACTCGCCCGGCCGATTTTCCGAATCTAACTTCAACAAACAGTTTTTTCTTCAAAATTATGGTTATTTGGTCGCGCAACAGTGCTGAGGCATGGGTCTCGCTCTCTGGCATAACAATGGTAACAGCACCGTAATTTCAGTGGGAAAGCTGACAGGTTGACAAGAAGTTTTTTGAAGTTTTGACCCAGTTTGCAGGTGCGTGTAATAACGTGCACTTGTGTTGCTTTTGTAACGTAATTTGCTCAGCCAAGCGGCCAATTTCTAAAATCTCACACAAAATAATCGACGGGAACGGTTTAGAAATACTACAACTTGATACTTGTCTAATGCACGTAATTTTCGTATCCGTTTCAACCTTCTCTTTTTCCATCACCTAACACCGTGTGTTTTTGTTTGCTGAATTTGTTTACTTGTGCCAGTAGGGTGTTCAAAATATCACATATCTAAAGATAATTTTTTTTACACCAATGTGCACTGTTTTGTCTGCTTGAGTACAATAACTCAATTGTACTAATTGAGTTAATAATTGTCATTCAAAATGCACACAAAAAGTATTTGGATATCGTGTTTCTCTAGGTTTTGGACGCTATCTTGGAGTTTCAGTGTGAAATCTGTTGTATTAATTATTACTGAACAACAGGAGGTAAAAAATTGCAGATGTGCAATGGATAAAAAAAAGTTGTTTTTGCAAGTTGACATAACTTGTGAAACTTTGAAAAATCCTATTGTTTTTAAGCAGGTCGAGCTGGACACCTGGACTTTTTTTTCTTTTCGGAATATCAATATTTTTTTTGCTTAATTGTTAACCTCGTTTTCGAAATTCCATGGACAATGATGATGATACCCGCTGAGTAGTATCTGTGTCAGTGAGCCTCTCATGTTTTCTTTCCCTATACGAATGAATTTAAACATGGCCGACAAAAGTACAGGAAAATTTGTTTTTCACGTATTGCAGTTCAATTAACAGCAGTGTGTGATAGACCAGGAATTGCTTTTATTACTGAAGAACAACAGGTGTCTCGCCAAGGAGGTTCGCTACCCATCAGGTTATCCTAACCAGGTTACCTCCTCTTCACCATGTATTGCTCTCTCCGTACAATATTGGCTTGTATTTATGCAGCGCATACGTGCAAATCAACAAGTTGCGGTGTCAGAGATCATGCGTGTACTGTGTAAAAACCTAAATATTAACTAGCCCCATGGACGTGTAATTAACGGACGAATGCCACCAGCTGTTCGCTAAATTTCAGTCGTGGTTTATTGAACTGCGAGTGTGGCTTCCTGGTTCCATCGGAAACAAGCTTACTTTCCTGTCTTTGCCTCAAAACTCACAATCCCATATTGGCAGTATATCGTGCACAGTATAAATTAACTCGGGGTTAACTTAAATAGACAGTTTTGGGTTTGTTTATTCAAATTACAGTTATTGAAGGTTAAAATTTGAGTGCAAGTGCTGTTGGTTTGAAGCAATTCTGAAATATGGAAAAGGCAAATTTCAATCTCAAAGTAAATTTACCATTATTCTAAGAAAATAAACATGAGATTTGGATAAAATATTTTCCCCAAGTGAGTATATTTATTTTGTATCTAGTGCTTGTTTACGAATCTCCCTATGACATTTTCAAAGATTTAATTACAGTAAAAGAGGCGCGCGGCCATGTTGGAAATATACTGTGTTAAATGATCATACGCCACCAGAGGGCGGTAATGGAGCAAGGCTCACTTGGGACCTTATTGATAATTTTACACGTGTATGACAGTGGAAGGGGAAAAAAATGCCTCAAGTCCATTGTATGTGGATGCACGTTGCTTTTGAAGAACTGTCAGCTTGCAATATAGTATCTGCATTTTGTAAGTATCCATTTGAGGTGAGTGGCAGCAGCCGCGTATAGGAAGACGGGCTTGTTTGTCAGGGTTGCGTAATTCCATTACTTAGGAGCCACTCTTACAGTACGCGTGTCCCAGGGGCAGTATTGCGGATTACTGCCGCCTTTGGTCGTGCGCTGCCTGCTACCGTTGTGTGTGTTCGGTAATTCCGGTGAAATTGTGGAGCTCTTTTCCCGTATTTGCTTATTTCTCGCCAAGGGTTCCCCGCGGTACGTTTTCCTACACGTGTACTTATTACGCCTTTGCCTGGGTCTGTCACCAAACAGAAATCGTTAAACCCGAAAGGCGTGTAATGGCGGGGATCCTCCGTATATACGCAGGCGCACTATTTTTTTTTTCTATCCCTCCCTCTCACCCTTAGTTTTGTTTTTATCCTTTGCACTGAATTGAATTGTAGATTTCATTACATGCCTCGCGGAATTGCAGCTCTAAATCCCGCTATATATTGATTTTAATGATTTTTTCGCTAAGAACCGCATTAGCGCAGTTTACGAATGGGGAATGCCATTGTGGAGGAATTGCTGCGTGCTTCAATGAATCGACGGCCCTGTGGGTTGCCCTTTTTGGGACCTGGCGCGGAGGGATACATTTGGATTGCTTGCTATTGGGCACAGGTGGCACAGTTTTGCGTTGATCTATATGAGAAACGCTGTCTTGTGGACAGCCGCTTAATTGGACGTTTTCTTTTCCCCGAATGGCCCAATTAACCAGAATCAGCTGTAGTAGTTAAAAAGGTTGAGATTTTTCAAAGAACCATCCGTACAACGATGCAATTTAATGAATTGGCCTCATTATAATAACCGTTTCTCGCATGTTTGAAACTATCACGCCACTGCATTGGGATTGACAGCTCTTGTTCTGCTTATGTTAGTTATCTTCATTATGCCATATACGCTGTTGATAAAGATACGAAGATTGCGCTGTACTACACAGCGTATACTGTCTTGAGTGTAGTTAGAAGTATATAAGGTGCCTTTCACGATTATAGAGGCCAACAGCCAAATTCTTGAAGCCATTGACCATCAATCTGATTTCTTGTTCAGTTTTGGTTGGATGGACATTGAATGCCATGGCCATTGGATGATGAAGGATGCCATGATTGTACCCACTGCAGATAAACAACACGAGGCAGCAGACAATTGTTAAGTTCGTATTGTCTGAATGGTTAAAAATAAATAAAGCAGCGTCAGCTGTCTTCTGGAACACAGTCTAAAAATAGTTGGCAAAGATCAAAGTTGCAGGATCACGTGATTACAATGAATTCCTCTTACAGTGTCGTGTTGTATTTTTCCCCGTCTTCTTTCTGCAAATTATACTCGCTGTTGACGTTGTTGTTCATCAAAGAAATACTGTTTTGGACTAGGCTCTCATTTTTCCCAAAATATACCTCACGAGTGTTGAAGAAAATGTGCTGACATTCTGTACACATCCCATTTTTCATTGTTTTACCTATCACCCATATTTCTCAGGAATCCATGAACATCTTTCAAAATTCTACTTTTTTTAAAATTCGATGTTTTCATTTTGGAAACTACAAAGTGTGTAGTTTTGTTTTGTTTTGTCTTGGTTAGTTTTTGGAGGAGACGTATGTGTAAATTTAATTCTGAAGCTCGTTATGAAAATTGTTTATTGACCGGCCTTCTCTGCAACTTACCACCGCCACCACTTAACATTCATTTTAATAACATCGATATGGCTATCGAATGACCCTCGTGGCATATATTCAATGAATTTTCGATGAAAGGCATTTGCTTATTATACTTGTGCTCCGTAATACAGCTGTTGACCCGGTGATAAGTATCTCCGCGTGCATGAACGGTGCATGTGGAATATTGATTTCTGAAATGGAATATGCGAAGACCTACCCCCCAAATTGGCGTTGCTATTATGACGCTCCCAAGAAAAGCAAGAAGGGAAGGGAAGACTTAAAAATACGCCTGTTTCTGTTGTACAAGTGTGCCACCTGAAAAATGCTTCTGAGGCCTGCAAGTGGAAAGTGGACTCACAAGACCCTATGTAGTGAAGATCGATCGGGCCACGATAAACAGCTGCCATATTGGTTTGAATCGAAGAAGACGTACAAGATGTGAAAAGTAGTGCCTCCTCAAATACCCCGTTGTCAACTGTCAAAATCCATAAACGAAACGAGCGTTGTTTCGCCATGCTTTTTTTTTCCCTCCATGGCGCCCGCTTTTCCAAGCTGAGTGGAGCCTAAGCAGTTGTCTGCACTTATTGGCGTTTTGCTCTGCACTTACTAGCCTAGGACCGTGACGGTTAACGTAAGCTGTTGGGCTTCGCCATTTTGATGCCATCTTACAGCTGCGATTTAGCTTTGATTGTCAGTTTTCAATAATGTGCTTAACTGCTGATGCTTTGTCCATACTTTCTGCTAGAGCCATCTTCGAAGGATGTTCGATCACTTGACGATGGCTGACATGTGTTTGCGGCGGCCATCTTTGTTTCCTAGTGGATTTTAAAAATGGATGGTTTTTGTTTATTTTGGGATAGAAGCTTTTAGAGCCTGTAATGCAATTAAGGCACTTTTTTGATGACATAAAAAAGATGGCAAGCTGGACGTGCTGTGAATAGATTTTCATAACAGTATTACGTACTTTGTTTAGTTTTAGCAACTGCTAGAATCGGTATAGTGTCTTATGTAATTTTCAACAAAATAATCTCAATAATCAAATAAATGCATGACATGAACACTGATAATTATGGGTGTTACCACCAAATTGCTCGAATTTCCATATAGTAATCGGTTGTGAAATCTTCACCCTCTATATACAACACATTGTTAGAAATATAAACCATGATTTGTCATCCAGTTATTTCACGTTGTTGGGCAAGACAAATTTGAAACTGTGTGTGATCACCTAAGAAAAACTGTAATATACAACTTTTGAAGGTTCAATTGACTGCTACATTGTTGGAACCCTCTAAGGTTCTTTTTAGCATCTAAATAAATGTTGAACCTTTCAAATATCTTTATTTTTTTATAGATAGAAAAATCAGTATGAATTATAGAATGGTTCGGAGTCACTTGTATAGTACGAAACGTATAAATAATGTATCACTAATTTGTTTGACAATTTCCGAATTCAAATTGATTTTCCTGCAAACGCCGTGGAAATTGGTTGATCGTGGAGTTGTCTCCTGTGGTTTTCTTGCCAATTTACCTCTTTAAGCAGTTGGGGAAACGCGGAAATCAAGAAATAAAAACATGGACGATAAATAAATAAAAATAATGAACAACATTGTAGTGCGGAACCTTTTGATACCTCTTCTTTCAGGCTATTGTTTAATGCTTGGAATTCATATGTAAGGGTGAATCGAAACAGTCGGCTTTTTCATATTTAGTGTTTCGTTAAACCCCACCCTGAGGTTCCGAAATGCCAAGATAGATTTATACGAGTCCCCTATTAATTTTAGTTGTTTTGGCAGGCTGTTTTTTGCTTTTGGTAACGCCTTTTGTCGGCATCCGTGCTCCACCGTGACGTCATTAACGGTCAATACACAATTGTTTGAAGCCATAGGGTGTCGATGAAGGGAATAAAAACTGTGTAGCATACATGTCAAGGACAGGTAAATTGAATTTCATGACTTTTTCTACATGCATATGCTCCATATGATATCTGTGCATATTCATGAAGTTTAGAAAATTAGCAAACAAATCTTAGTTTAAGTTGTAGACATCTCAAGGCTTCTATAGGTAACTTACAATATGTAAAAGTTGAAATGAGTCAAAAGTTTGTGCGTTGTATATAGGCAACTACTTTAAAAACAGTGGGGTTTTCGACTCTGGAGCATTTAATTATCGTAGGCCCACCGGCCTTTCGCTATTTTTCTAAGTTGGTAATATTCATATTGCCTTTGACAAAAAAGGCCATTTGGATAATTTGGCTTTGCTAATGCGATTTTATATCTTCCGGCTACTTTTAAATGAAGCAACAAAAAAGGAATTGGACCAGGTGCTATTTTCTGGGGGACCTCCTGAGGTGAACCTTTGGCCCTAAGGGGTGCAGAAACGGCAGGGGTATTTTAATATTATTTCTTATTTGTTGTAAAATGGAATGTACGAGTGCAAAATTACGCTTTTGCTTTGTCACAGAAGGTTTATTAATTAGACTAGTGCTATTCACAGCTATGGAATCTATTTTAATGTACTCATTAATGCATTCCTGTCCTGGCCTGTGGTTATATGTGCGAGGGTTGGCAGTTTCGTGCTGTTAACCTTGGTTGATGGCAGGCTAATAAAAAGAGGATTTCAGTTGAAACCTTAACGGTCTTTAACTATATACAAGTTGAATATTAATACTTTAATAATATAGTATTAGTATTTTTTTTATTTTATTAATTTGCCAACGGTTTCTAGTGCAATAATTTTACGTATGCAACGCTATATATTCATAGCGGACACTCCCGTAGATGTTAATGCTAATTTTCTATTTAGATGCTCTTTTAAATGCAGGTGTAACTAAAAAAAAGTGCATTTTGAGTCGCACGCCACAAGGTCGGTAGTTGTATTTTTCATGGCTGATGTTAACTATTCGTTTAACATTGCCTTTGTAATTTGATGCAGACCTACCCATTGTATAATGTTAACGCGGGCCTTACCCTGCTTGCACTTCTGCCTACTCACTGTCATTGCCTCAAAAATAGGTGTGCCCATGGTTTTTTTTTTTTTTTGGCCCAAGGGATTCGGCTGCACCCGGAAATTGGTTCAGTGAATGGGGAAATGAGTGTTAAATCGAAAGTCTTGGAAAAGTTATGAACTTATTCAAAAGCATATTTTTGCTCGAATGTATAGATTAACACAAAGCTCTTCACATCTTTAAATAATGTATTTAGTACTAAGTTGTTTTATATTAAGTAATGCGAGTTTACAGTCCAGTTTTGCCTAGTTGTTTTTTTCTACTGGTGATTTTTGAGTAAATTGGTCATGGAATGGATTTCATCCTAATGAAATTGCTCCATGGAGGTTGGAGTCGGTGGTGCTTGAAATGGTATTGGATTACCTCGAACTGCACCTGATATTTATAGCAGAAATAATATTTCGAATCGCCCTGTATATGTATAGCGATATCGATTCTACGAATTTGGCCTTGCTTTTTAAATATTCAGAAGTAAGCAAACCGCCTTGCCTACCAGTTTGTGTCTTTAAATCTTCCGGTGCCCAGCTGTCTGTTCATACTCGTTTTTCAAGGTAAACGACTGCCAATTTTCCTTTTAAAAACTACGATTAAGTTGGCATTGATTTAGCGCTGGTTTCGGACTGAATTGCTCATGGTAACTAATTAGGTTTTATGCGAATTAAAAATAATGACGCATTGGACCTCGCCTATGGTTTTTTCAAGCTGTTTTAACGTTGCTAGGCTACGGGAAATCGTATAGGGGGTCCGAAACCTTCAATTCAAATTGTCTGTTTGGATTATTTGACAAGCATTAATAATCCTAGACCTATATTTTGGCAAATTAAGGGCAATGAAATGTAATCAATTCGTGTGATGGGACGCGTCGATTGGTTGCCGACAAGCCCCTGAATGAACCCCTGCCTTTAAAGCGTGCTCAGGTCATGGCTTATTTCGTTGCCTTGAAACTCACCAGAATTTATAACACGATCAGCAGATGACGTAATTCACGTAAATAGAATTAAGCTATACTTAAATCTGCCAAAAACTGTATAGGAATCACAATTGAATGGCATCATCTAACTACAGTATTACGAGTATCTGGTACCATTGGTTCACGACCAAGATGGCTGCCTGAGAGCGGTAACGCCATCTTAGCCTTGTACGACAAGTATTGTGAACAGCGATGCCAGACTATAAACGAGTTTCCCATCTTAAGTGTTAAGTAAAAAGTTGGTTAACTAACCAGTTCTAGTTTTTATGCTAAGAAATCAAAATTATGTTATTTGAAAAATAGGCGAATAAGGGATCAACATATACTGAAGCAGTTCGTGTTTACGTATAATTTCTCATCTGCTTTTGAAAAAATCTGAAGAATAAAAAGCTACTTCTCTGTAAAAAAAAAAAAAATAAACCAAATAAATAACGCTTCAATCTATTCACCTTTCATAATTAGTGACGTTTTCTGTTTTGCTTGCATAAATTAGTCCCATGGACGACCTTATAACAAAGTGCAATGAAACGGTGATGAGTTTTGTCGTCCTATAAGAAAAAAAGGACTAGTACTGCTTTGTTTTTCTTCATTAAAGCCTGAAATTAATTTTTATGGACTATTGTTTTCATTGTCTCTCGCAGATGAGTAAAAACGATGCCAGGCCAGTTGCAAACTTTTCATTTTGTGCAGTTGTCTTTTTAAGTACTATCAAGCTGTTTTTAAATAATGCTTTGCGTGTTTGTAAGCTGCAATATACCCCTCCTGGATTGCTGTTGTGCTTTATGTTAATTTGTTTATTAACCTACTTTCCGAAGGGAAAAAAGCGAGAAATTTTTTTCCTCTAATCTGCCCAGGAATCTTTCCAGCTTTTTCTTATCCGAATAACATCTTTTTTTTTCTTTTTTTTTTCGCCATAATAGAAATTGCTTTATTAAAAGACTTGTAACGAGGCTTGTAAATGCTAAATCCTGGTTGCATTGTATTGAGATTAAGGTGGTGGATTTTGACATCTACCGATATTTACGGTTTCCCATACCGATCCCCTGGTCTTATTAAATGTATAATTATAATCTATACAATGGTATCGTGAATAGCATATGAAAACTAATTTGCATGCAATTTGAAAGTATAGCTGCAGGAAAAAAGGATGGAGATTAGGCAGAGTATACTCAACGAAGGGAATAAACCACCTATGTATTCGATTTCAGTAAGCTGTGCCCAAAACTAACGACACAATTCGAATTTAATCTATGATTTTGATAAATTATGTGTTTACCAGGTTTTTTGATACTTTTAAGGGTGCTTCAATTGCCATCTGCGCCATCTTGAAAATACGAAAAGCATATTGAATATACGCTTGCCTCATATGGTTTTTGTTAAGCACCTTTTGCCCTGGTCTGCACAAAAATATGCTTGTGGGGTTTTTTGCCACCTTTTGGTTTTGCTACTTATTTTTCGGAAGAATAAGGGTATGAATAATGGGGTATTAGTTTTTTTACCCAAAGTTCTGCTACTAGATGTTTTAGTGTGAAACCCAAAGCGTATTTCCTTAAGCAGCTGCTTTCCCCATTCACCTCTATTATAATGGCATGCGTAAATTTTGTGCTTGTTCAGGATTTGTTTTTTTTATACTCCCTGTACCACCACCATCACCTTCTCTTTTTTGGGTAGGGGATTTTTGGATTGTGAAGTCAGACGGTACGGCTTGTACTTGGGGAGACAACCTGTCAAGCCTCGTCAAAAAGGCTTTTAAATTTTGTGGGCAAGTGCACCCAGATTGAATTTCAACCGGGGACAAGGATGGTAAATCGAGCTGCTTCGGCAAAAACTGCTGCAAATTGCTCGGTTTTCTCCTGTCTGCATTGTAGCGACCTGTTCTCATGCTGTGCTCGATAGGGTTGCAGACAGGACGTAAGACAGGGTCTTGCTTTGTGCAGGATGTGCTGCATGCAATAGCGCATGCCTCAGTTGGCTGTGGATGCAGTTTCTGTATCGTGGAAACTTCAAAAACCAATTATTTCACTTTTAATAACGGTGTACTAATTCGTGACACATACATGAGCTGTAATTTCTTTGCCCTATTTTCGTTTGTAGTTCTGTTGCCAATGGCAAAGTAAATTCTTGTCAGATTTTTTAGATAAATTAGGATGAAATTTAACGTTTGGTTTCAAAGTAGAAAAGGTAGTTTGCTATCAGTTGGATTTTCTCATTTAATTGAGAAATAATTCAATTCACATGTAAATACCTGTTTTCTTCAAGTGAAAGTGTAAATATGAGTTACGTTGTGAATGTTTTCAACAGTGTTTGGTAAAATCAAATTTTTATTTTCGTACTGTTTCGAAATACAGATGTATGTTAGTAGGCTGTTTTTTTGCGAACTATTTAGTCACTGTGTACTTTCTGTACAGTATAGTGCATAATAGAAATTCTATTCAATGCCTTTGCAAGAACTTCGAAATAACTCGTGTTCTACTTCCAGTATTTGGCAGTATATTCCGCAACAACATGTGTGAATGTAAATGCATCGCACAATTAAAGTGTACTTTGAAAGAAGACAATGCATGAAGAAGGGCTTTCAAATGTAATACTTTGCACCTGTGCTACTCATTTAAATTCATAGAATATGAAATTATGCAATAAAATTGGCCGTGCAAGCGTTCTAAAAGTAGTTATTGAAATTTTCAATTTAAAATTCAAAAATTGAGTTCAGTAACGTGGAGGAATTCATTCCTATATATGGAATGCCTCTATCGTAAGGCCATCTAATGCATTTTGACGAGTGGTTCATTTGAATTCGCATTTGATATAACAAGCGCAAGGGATGCCACTCGCTCCAAGCGCCATCCAGTGAGTTATTTATCCAGCGCATCCTAAGTTGGTGATTGATAGTGTAATGCAAGACTTATGCCATATGCTGCATAAATGATGTAGAAAGTTGTGTCCAACATGACACAAGTTGAAAGAACTCGTAATGTCTTGAAGGAAGGACATCAGTATGAGGTCATGAAAGGCCGTTTACTCGAAATAGATTATTTGCATGCCCACAGTTCTTGGCTGACTCACTACTCACCTGTAACTGTTGCCATGGCTTCGATCCAGACGCTAGTTATGGTTCACTATATGCCCATAATTGAAAATGGAGCATGAATTAAATTGCGAGACGCTTGGCATGAATCTCCAAGAGGAAAAAAAAATTAGGATACGCATCTTATGTCTTCATTTCAACCAAAATTCACTTCTGCATGGAATAGATGGATTCCCTCCTGCTGCTATTTGCTCCTTTTAATAGATGGACATGCAGTCAGGTGTGAAGATTGCTGTAGGCACTGATGCCATGCAACCTTAGCGGTTCTAAACAAAAAAACTAAACCCAAATTTTGGTATTTTTTACCATTTTCAGACTGACTGTAATGGCTATATATATAGCATACTAGTTGTGGTCATGGAATGGATTTATATATTTAACTGAAAACGATGTGGATAGATGCTCATGGGCTCGCCGAATCTATGCCATCATGAAACGAGCGCATGCGCAAATCACTTACATTATATTCTATCCAAATGGGTTTGGATGAAATCGGTTTTGGGCTTGGATGAAATCCATTCCGTGACTACAGCTATTGTCTTCAATAGAAATTTTGAAAAATAAAGTAGGGGGCGACTTAGCATGAGTCCTAAACTTTTTTCGCCATTTATTTATATTCATTTTGGCTTTTAAGTGTAGCTAGAAGTTACCATGTTTATGGGTGGGATTTTGAATTTTTTTATTTCTATAATAAAATCCTTTGGTTGGTTGACGACTGCCTTTAATTAAGGACTCGTTTTGTTTTACGCTCGACTGCAATCCAGGTTGCTTTCATTATTTTAAAATTGATTCATTTAACAATAAGGAAAAAGGCTACGGTATAAAAGCACTTGGGTTTGCTTTGATGGAGCCAGAAATAATTTTGAGTAAATTAACTGACCTTAGAAAATAGGCTTTTCTTTCCGATAATTATAGGTAGCACACTCACAATGCGTACAACTTCAAAACGGTATGCCCTATTAAATCTTTATAAACGTAACAAGTCGACTCATCTATGTAATGAAAATGAAAATTGACGCCAAACCCCAATAACCCTGCTTTCTCTGTATTCCTTCGCTACGAGTGTATGAAAAACCACATTGAAATCGTCAACTATACTTAATGCAACTATAGCTGTTAAAGTTAACAATTTAAATCAGGTTCCCAACTTGACATTTATTCGGCGGTAATCTTCTCGTGTAAAAAGAATCCCCAATTCATCCATACTTTAACCAAATTGCTTTTACATGTATCCTATTTAAGTTCATCTAAAATTTACCAACGCGAGAGATTACTATAAGCTAAATTAACTACGTTGCTGAAATACCATATCCTATATAGGGATATTCTAACCGATATACAAAGAAAACGTTTTAGTTTACTACAGTGGCTTGTACATCACTGATAAATTTAGTTAAGGATGACATTTTCAATTATGGTAGTTGTTGAAGTATATGAAATCATGAAAGAAGTTTAGCTTTCTATTTAAGAATGGAATTTTCACAACTTTTTGCTTATCGAAACTTTTTTAATCGCCACATTCAGTTTTTTGAATATCATTTAAGAGTGATTTAACATTTTTGTTCACATGATAGAGAAATTCATAGCTATTTTTAAATGTATTTCTTCTTTCATTAGCTGTAGTCACGGAATAGATTTCATCCTAGTTGTTAGTAGTGCAATACTTAACCAAATAGGTTTTCAGTTATGGTGAAATCCATTTCGTGACCACGGCGATTGTATGTACAAAACTTGAGTTGAAAATGTATCTTGTTCGCAGTGTGAAACTTATTTAAATCATTTTAATGCTGCTTAATTACGGAAAGAACGGAATTAGTAACCGAAATCACAACAGGTAGTTGCGTTAATAGTGTTTAAACAAAGCATGAAATAGGCTTGACGGGGCTGGATTTACGAAAACGTTGTGAATAATGTGACTTTGTGAATTGTAGGCAAACTGAAATAATGCTCTTCTGCAATAACCCTGTCGTTTAGAAGGCTTACGTCCACACGTTCGTTTCATGCATAATGTAAACAGTTGGACATTTTTAATTTTTAAAATACAGCACGATGCTTCTTAGGCGCTTTATGCAAATATTTATACAACCATGGCGACCACGTATTATGGTATGCATTAAGCGGTATATATTCGGTGGTGCAGCATTCGTATTTACGATGTTCGTCATAAGCGTTGTTTATATTATGTGTGTTTATACGCATTTATATGCGCGTGCACGTGTAAATTACACATGGTATCGTTCTGAGGACATGTGGCAAGTTCGTACTATATGCTAGCACCTCGACTTTATATCGTATAACTGGATGTGTATGCTAACGAGGGGTGTTACCCACCCTCGGCGTGAAAATGCATTTGTATTCAAATGTTGGCTGAGTTTTAATAACGTAAAAGGTAATTTCGTTTGAAAGCCAAACAATTCGTTAATTATGGCTTCTAAGTAGTTCACGAAAAGGAAAGTTTGTTAATTGACCCACATAGAAAATATGCAAACGCAATGCGCTTGCAGCGATTGTTTTACAATGGGATTTAGCGTTTTTTCTTGAAATTCACGGTTTGTGCTATTTTGATAAAAATGCCTTTTCACGATTTATGGTCACGTTTTATGATAAGTATAACGAGTTTTTCGATGAATTCCAAAGAAACTTAATAGTAATTTTGTCCAATAGCAGTTAAGTGATTTAACGTTGTTCATTTTAGTTTTTAATACAGTAACTAAATGCATTTGGAGTTTAAAATAAATTGTATCCTGTGAACTATCATATTCTTGCTTTTAATTTCATTAATTTTAATTTGTATATCATGTATCTGTCGTATATGCAGATGGAATAGTTGAAAATTACCTGTCGCATACTAATTGCAAAAGTCACCTTATATTGCAACTTTCGTTGGGAATTTTTGTTTGATTTTTCAAAAAAAATTTTTTCAATATTTCCAGAAAATATGAGAAAACCTATCATAAAATTATTATATGAGATGAAATATGTTGAAAACCACTTGCTTAGCTGGAAACATGTATTTTCCTTTACTTAATGTAACTGCATGTTACCCCTTTGGATTCTTTGGGCAACAGATTGGTCAGAATGTTTCAGTTGTTGAGGCGTCTGCTGAGAGGCTGGAGGCTGCCATATTTTATGAAATAGCTCATTTCGGGTGACGTTAATTTGCTTGTCTGATTGTGCGATAACTTATTTGCCTTTTCCATTCATTTCACTCTCGACTTATTGAAGTTGTATTGTTATACACGTTTCTCGTTTTTTAAAAATAAGCATTCATGAATGCACGGTATAGAGATTGTATCAAGTTAGGGAAGCACATTTTTAATATGCTGACCATGACCGGCACTTTGTTGCGGCCACTCTCGGTCAAGAACAATCTGGGAATAAATAGTTCTTGAACTGACTGACGGGTGGTCTGCCTAGTTCAATGTGCTCCTTTTTATATATCTCAACAGTGAAATATGATCGGAGAGAGTTTCAAAAAAGCCACAGCAAGTATAGTAAAGTTTCTTAAGAGTCTTTGTTAGATGTGTGGAAACTATGCTTTGATTTGGCTTTATATTTTATAGCTTGTTAATTATATAAGTAGTATAGGAGAAGTCATTTCCAGGGCCGTTTTTGCACGTCATTTCCAGGCCACTTGAAAAACGACTTTTAAGAA
>JAUJYV010000262.1:0-60925 GCA_033995625.1 Ophyiulus pilosus
GGGCGTGTTGCGCATGCGCAAATCGCGTGACGCTGAACTTTCAACGTCAGTCGTCTCATTGTGTATTAGGCATTACAGTCAAATAGCAGCAAGCTAGTATGACATGGTGTTAGAAACTAATGCAATGTATTGATTGAAAAGCTTTTCATTGTTAACAACGTGGCGACATCTAGGGAGAAATCTCTGCAAACACCTTAAATCGGCATTTTCCTATTTATACCAATAAATCCTTAAAACGCAAAAACATAACAATTTTAGCAGCGAGTTAAAGTTGGCACTGATAAGTTTTGCAACCTAATGAAGCTTGTTGTAGAACGTGGTATACACATAGGGTTATTTCGGTAACGGCGCTTCACAGCACGGCTTTTCGCAAGCTGGCCCTAAGGCCCTAATAAGTAGCGCCATCTAGCAACAAAACCACTCTTCACAAATATAATATCAGAAATCTTTTTCTCAATTCTCCCAAAGATGGCGCCAGTGCAGCAGAAATGACACGCATTCCCATACAGTCAATTGAGATCGATTGCACATAAATTACGGCAGTTAGTTATCGATTTGTGTGCCTCGTTAAGGTTAAATATAATTTTTTTTTCCCGTCGGTTAATTAACTCCCAAATACTATCAATGCGATTAATTATTTTTTCACAAATTACTGTAAGTCTTAAATGCAGCAACATGGAAAGATGCACGAAGAAGAGTAAGATTAGCGTTAAATCGTCACCTGACATAAACACTTTGAAAAGATCTTATTAAATGTCGAAAGTAGCTAGAGTCAGTTCAATCAATATTACATTGCTAGACTAGCTCGCAATTTCCCAACGTACCAAGATGAAATAATAAATGGAGCTCACCAGAATTTTCAATTACGTCAATTCGTTCAAGTATTAAGGCAAATACGAGTGAAATGTTCTTACCTAGAATAAAATGAAATAGAAAATTAAGCATTCGGTGCACGTAGGCAAAGTTTCCACGATGTAAATGCAAACACGTCAACACGTCACATCAAAATCTACGTAAATATTAATATGCGTTCAACATTTGAAACTTTGGAATAAACCAGCATGACAAGTCACCATTTGGTGATCTATGGTGGCGGCGACATTTCATTTTCTATTAATAAACATAATTGATGAAAAAGAAACAAACGATTATGGATCAATCGATTTATATACATTAACAAATGTAAAGGAATTTCAAGCATTTTTTTTCAGCGTCTGCAGAATGGTATTGACTTTAATTAATTAAAGGACTTAATTATAGCGAGTCTGTTCATTTACTAATTTCTTAAAACACGTTTCCAGTTATCTTAAAAGAAAAAACTTCCGTTAATTAATAATTAAGCGAAACATTGCTAAACATCCCATTAAAGTATTCCCTATCCGAATAATTAGGCTACGTGGGATGATAGCAAAACTATTTTTAAGTACAAACTTGTTTCTTATCATGGATTCACAATATAGCACATCTTATAAATGCTATTAAATAACTCAGCATCTTAATGCATGATGGTGTTTAATTATGCATTAAGCAATTTAGGGCAATATGTGGCTTAAAATCAACGTTGTGCATTTGAAGTCTAAAAATCCTGGGTCTCATTTACTAAAACAAATGAGGCAAGACTTTTGAGAGTAATTTTTTGTTCTAATTCTTCCCCTCTAGAGTCTCAAGTGATGTATAGATCTATGAATGTCGTACAACGCTGTAGCAAATGGCTTAAATTAAATAAATTATTCATCTCGAAGTGCTAATGCAAAAATTCGGCAATTTTTCTTTGCATAACTGGGTGATTTATTTGAGAACTGTAGGGAAGCTTAGAACATTAAAACGGCTTCATGATTAATAATTAATGAATAGCACAATGTGTTGGAGGAGTCAAAACTGATCGATGGGATTAAGGGGTTAAGGGAACTTATGACTGCTTTTGCTCAGTTTTGAGGAATGAATCATTTTAATCTCGTTTTCAAATGCAAATAAAAGCATTATTCGAATATGGGTTAAATGTTTGGAAAAAAAAAGAAAAGTAAACATAACAAAGAATAAACAAACAGAATGAAATTTACATTATACATGATTAATAAATAGTATTAATATATGTCAGCATAGTTAACATATTCCATATGCCTATTTGTAAGCACGGAATTTAAAAACTCACGTGGCTTTAGAAAGACAAGAAAATTGATTACTATATATAACTAAATATGAAAGGTAACTAATTCTAAAAAATACAACGCAAAATTCGTTATGATCATTCGTACATCATTATTAGAGAGTTTTAACGTTAACCAAGGAAAGGGAGGAGCCACGGACTTAACTATCCAATGAACTAACTGAACGTCGTGCGCACTCATAACGTTCAGTTATTTCATTGGGTAGTTAAGTCGGTGGCTCCTCCCTTCCCGCCATTAACGTTAAGGCGTTGGCTGGCTCAAACTCTCTATTGATAAGATCCCTTGTGATATTCATAACTACTAGAAACCCAGACTTCGGACTAATGCCAAACCCAACTATAACTAAAAACCATATCAAACCTTCATCCCACCATTTCAAGCGCACAGATTAAAAGCAATATCATACACGGTACAACGCATAATTTGTAAGGTGTAACAACGTTGTATATGATAGAAAATTCACGAGTTCCCAAAGCGGAAATGAAAGTTCAGCCAAGCTCGGGGGAAATTTTAGATGTGATTCAAAGTGAACAGAAATCTAATACATTTCTAGTCTATAAAGACCAGGTCAATATATGCGCCTGTTTAACATATGTATGCAAGGAATATATTTCAGATTTTGCGGGTGTCGCCTTCCTATACGACATCGAAGCAATATAACCTGCTTTACAAAATATTGGACAGTACCGAACGTCCTTTTCGATTTTTTAAATAAATAAAACATGAGCAAAGCCGACTAGTGTCATGATGGCAAAGCAAACGGCTTTTTTACATGCCGGTCCATGGACTTGGAATGCAAATCGGTAATGAATGAAAAAGTGAAGGAAAACTGATGGGATTTGCGGTAAGATCCGTTCGCCACCAATTTCCGTGGCTACAGCAGCAGAATATAGAATAACTACCGATTATCCTTTAAAAGAGTTTTCAACAGGAAAGAATGAAATTATACAACTTCACTTTAATGGCTGTACATAAAATTCCAGAAAACCTTTGTGCAACAAAACTGCATTTCCAAAATATCTTTGTGAAACAAACATCATTTTCAAAACTACTTCAAATGGAACAAAATGGAAGTACTTTAAGATTCCACGAAGTAAATGATTTTTGGTGTCAATCATGTGTTAAAGGTATGTCGCTTATTCGTGACGACAGGTTTTGGTGAAAAGAACATCATAAATAATAAAATATGACATCTAAACCCTAGATAAACATTAGTTCGCTTATGTTAAATTTATCTAGTTGAAGCATACCCAAAATGCCAATACATCATATCAACGTCATCCTCATTTTGGTAATAGGCGTTTGCTATTTACCATTTTTTAAGTTGATGGATGCGACACACAAGATACTTGTGTATTTCAAAACAAACTAGTCAACCATTTTTATAGATTTCCAAAGGATATTTTATCAAACTGCAGGGCGCATGAGGACAAAAGTTTCAGAAAAAGAAGAACGTAAATTCAAAGGTACTTTAAATATGTCAAAATTGCTTATTATATTAATTGATATATGGACAGCCCTTAAGCTCGTTAATTTGTTTAGCACATGATGTGATATATATCTGAATAACGTAATAACTTGCATGGCTGAATCCAAGATTGCTATCGCTTTGTTTAAAAATAGCTCAATATAAAGTTCAATTAATGTTTTCTATAAATATCTCGTCTAAAGTACACTTGTACGTAAGTTTGAATCTACACAAAAGCAATAATCTTAAATGAAGCTCCGTTTGTAAATCACAGCAGATGCATTCATGTTATTGCTTCCAACCTTGATATACTGTATGAGCTTGACATCAGTGCTTATTATCGAAAATTTAATTAGCATACAGCCTCTTAATGAAGCGAGAGGATTAGTAATCTTATAAGTAGCTGAACGCAGCTGCACTCATAACCAATTTAAGTTTATAATAGTATGGAATTTGTGTACGCGAGTACTGCACGTAGCAATTGTAGGGAGATTAAATGCCAATCGATTAGGCAATATTAATTTTAAATAATGTGCAGTCATACTTAAAAGATTAGGGATGCAATGCAATAACATCTGGACGTACTGCTAAACAATAATATAGTGGAAGAAACCTGCTGGGTTTCTCAAATGTAAATCATAGACGCATTTTCAATGCATATAGCATGTGTCACTATCATACATTATATTACTTATTATATTATGCAGCACAATAACTGCAAATTACTTTAAAATTACTTCGCATTACTTTCGAAATAAATCTATCGATTTCCGATACACTATGCAACACTACAGCTGCATTTCAGCCATAAAGGGAAATGTACGATAAGCTTAAGGTAAACACAGACAAGATTAATTAACAAAATGAGTTACAATTAGTCCTGTACTCGAATTTTTTTTTTTAGCTAATGACAACATGTCAGTTGTTTCCCACTTGACCTTAGAAAATTCCTCACTAATTACCGAGTATCGTATATGTTTCTAAAATATAGGCGGGATAATTAGCAGATCTATTAAATATGAATCTAAACTAAACGATGGATGCCGTAAGTCCAAAAAAGTTTTTTTTTTAAAAAGTGTTTTACTTAGTACTGTACAGCTACAGTGTATGATATATGAAACACCAATTGGAGCATTGATTTAGCTACAATACCATGATTTTCAAATAAAACAACATGCAATTCAGTTGGTTGTAATCACTTTTGAGACTGCAGTGATGCAAATAGATGCCCATCATAGCTTATGTGCACCTATTTTCTAAAGAGCATGCTTAAACGTTAGAATTCAACAAGGTGATGCCGCTGATGCATCAGCAAACCCCAAAGGAATAAAACGCGGTACTTAAACAAAACCTTTCTGGGAAGATTTATAGTTCGTGTCAAAGACATTTCACCCATCTGACACCAATGTTCTCTACTTTTTTGGGACCATGTCAGTGGTCGTCGAAAGCATCGTGACACGATTAGTAACTCAACAGCTTTGATGGATATCGATTTATTGAATACTACATAGAATCCTGCCTGACCTACAATATTCATAATGAATGCATGTAAACAAGTGTAAAGTACTGGGTTTTTTAAAAAAAATAGCTGCAACGAGGAATTAGCTTAATTCCGCATCATCACCTCCTGGTGGAGCAGATGAGCTTTTGGCAAGACATTTCTAATATGGTTGCACCCTTTTATTCCAGAAGTGGAAAATGCCATTCAATAATAATGCGGCACCCTACATCTAAAATACATTATGCTATAATGTAGACTGAAATAATTATTCAGCCCAATACGTGTTGTCGTATAGATGGCTTAACAAGAAGGCAAAACATGATATTAATTTCAAGCTTACATAATGCATATAAGCTCAGTCATTCTAATCCGTCCATTTTTCAAACTAGCTTTTGGATAGGCTGAAGAGATAAGCTTTTGAAAGGTACAATTTGGAAAGCTTTGCAGAAATGCATTTTCTTTTCGCATTATAAGCTTGAAGTAGAAAAAATCTACTCATGGAAAAGAACAAGATCATATTGCAATGCCTCCATAGAGAGAGAGAAAAAACTTTTCAAAATATGTATGCAGTATTTACATAAGATATATAACAGGTTGTTTACTAATGCGGGTTATACATGTTGGTAGATTGGCAAGTAAAATAACCAGGAGCACTCTGGTTTATTAAGCTCCAGTTCATAATTATGAATGGAAAATGCTTTCATGAAAATGAACTCGTACATGTATATGCTTTAACAGACTATAACTCAATTGAAAACTAGTATCTAAGAGTATCTACAATGTTTATGTATAATAATAATCATCCATAAATATTGAAAGTATATTCAATTTTTCAAACATCACGACATCGACACGCAGAATGTCAAAAAAACGAAAACAATTTATTAATGTTGTACTATCCACCGTTATGCTCCAATGCAAATCGTACTTCAATTCAATCATTTTTTCTGTTGGAAACAGTATGAAAGTCAACCAAATTCCACACAAGAGTTAATTGAACATTTCTTTAACATACTACAGTAAAAAAATCCGACAACATTGTTTATACGTAACAATGCGTGTTATAATGAGTATTCAAAGATAAATTAAAGCCAGATTATTACTAGGGACATAGACTGAAAGAAGCTTAGCATCACGCGGATAATTAATGCGTAAATAATTTTTGCAGCAATTCACGTGCATCGTCTTATAATGAGAATTTTTTAATCAATAAAGCTATTCATCGTGAAAAATTAATGGAAACAGCTTCCAAAGAAACACTGGCATTTTTTCAGCTTTATTGAAAAAGTTGCACGACATGCAAATGAAAACACGAATTTGGGAACGGACCAATTAACCTATGCGATACACATTGTTCCATCGCAATTAAGGATAATTAAAGAAATTTCCAGCGATTAAGTTTAAATTTTTATCAAAAAATATGCCAGCATACATGGTATTTGGGAAATTAATTAAGATATGTGCTTCGTCCAAATAAACTATGGTTAAATAAACTTTCAAAGAGATTCTCTTTAAATTTAAATACATTGCCTCGGAACATTCGCGCTATATACTTAGTTCCTGAAATTAATCATAGATTATACATACTTGTACTGTATAACATTTATGCAAAATACTCTTTAAATTAATCTAATGTATTTTTTTAGCATAACGAATTATAAATTGAGAGGGATGTCAAGATAGTCGTCTTTATACGGAATAAATGCAATGATTTCAATAACTGCGTTTTAAATGAAACCCTATATCGTCACAATTTTGGCAACAAAAAATTTCATTAATTAAAGAAAGTGAAGTTATTAAGACATCACTAAGTTAATGAGGTTTTCGTTATCCCACGAGGCATTCACAGGTCTAGTTTTTTTCCAGTTGTCTACATCCTACGTGAAACCCGTTTTTTTACCAATTCCATCGATTTTATTTTAATCATTCTGTACATGAAGAAGGACTTCAATCGCATATCGCACAAATTTCTGAACTTCTTAATTATGGTTGGATCACATTACCTCTTATTAAAATAACTTAAACACGAATTTCACGTTTTCAATTATACTTTCAAATTAAATTGAACTCTATACGAATTTTATTTAAAAACCCACATTCAATTCACAAGCCTTGAATAATGTATTTGCAATTGCTGAAATTATTCATGTATTCACCAAGTCATTAACGGCAGAAAATCAATCGTTAATTCATTTCAGCAACAACGAGAGCACTTTAAAATTATATTCTAACAAGATGTGGGCAGCAGATTAATTCAATTACGTTAGTTATTTTCAGCACGCTGGAGGACACGTTCAAGTAGCATATGTTCACACAAATATCAAATAGCGTATAGGGCATCTGGGAGGGTAATTCAAAAATCATTAATCTGTGAACAATCAAAATGCTGGTTGCAGTTTATAAGAAAAGACATGTGCAATGTTGCATGCCACTATTCCTGCCAAGGAGCATGTGTCATTATATACATCACTAGTCCCTCAAGATGTCATATAAAACAGAAGGCTTTCCTTGCACTATGGAATAAGGGCAATTTGACGTCACAGCACACAAAGTTTTTTAATAAAGAGTTGAGCTCTTGGGTCGCAACGATGGCGGTCTGGTTTCTATTACATTATACATTTAAAATACAGGCAAACCTGATCGGTTTTAAGGAAAGTTTAATCAAAAACTCAATATCACCAACTTTAATAAACTCTTCGCTTATGGTTTAAGAGTTTAGGTGAAGACTAGCTTTTATTGTAAAGCGACAAAATAAGCGATAAACTTGGTGAAATATGGGTCAGAAATATCACAAGCCACACCCTATTTTCCAGGTACCTAATCTGAAGGCATTTTAATGCCAGTAAAAAAGCAAAGAGTGAAAGAGGGTAAATGAACAATGGACAATAAGGTGGTTTAAGTGCTACATCTTCCACCATTAATAGCTATCGCAGCGAAATTCTACAGAGATTCAATCGATTTCCTATTCCAGTAACAAACTAGTCACAATAGAGGTTCTCGCCAAAGTAAGAACTCACAGACAAGTGCTCCAGTTAATGAGTCCCATGTACAGTGATGAGAGAAGGACTCGATTTGGATTACACAGTAACTTACACGTTGTAACCGCTTGCACACAAACAACTCACAAAAGAAGATTGCATTGAGGATGGCCTCAGGAAGGCCAGTTGTGCAGTTAATTACATTTACCGAGTCACAATTTGCTCTAAATGAATCAATCGTTAAATGCAGCTGACTCCAGCGCACCTTTGACGAAACTCATCTTGTAAAACTAATAATGCTGCTTTCACATTCGATACCGATGACTAAAGGTTACTTTCGACAAAGAAACAATGAATGGAAGACCCGAAGTTGCAGAAATAAGACGGATTGGAAAATGTAACAGACATGAATGCAATGACATTTCCGAATGAAACCAGATTAAATCAACAAAAAAAAAGAACTTAATTTGTTTCCTGCATTGATTAAGTTATCGAAAAGATGGCAGGAGAGCAAACTTAATCACATCAAAAAATGTGTAGCGCTGATTACAATCATTATATCTTGATGAGACAACAAGATGATAGCTTGGAATCATTATGGCTAACCAATGCTCCAAATCTCGATTTATATACTAGATATACTAGATACCATACCAAATTGTGCATGTACTTCATCAGCATCGTCAGCTTGTGCATGGCATGCAACTTAAAATAACCTTATATCTAGAAAATGAATCTTTTTTTAAAAAAAAAAAAAATGCGTCAAAGCAAAAAAACAAAAAACATTTTTCGCTTCCAGAAGTTCGTATTTTATCCACGAACACGAATGCGCTTTGTAGATTAAATTAACCGACTCGCGGAGATTATAAGTGCTGTTTAGATATTAAATCGGAAAGGCAAATGAGTCAGCTTTGACAGCTATATTAATGCAGATACAGTATGCCTATGCATAGCAATTGTCTCAGAGAAAAAAAAAATCATTGAAATCTTCTTTGGGTTGGTGTTTTATGTGCAAAATATATCGATAACTGCGAGTCTGCAAATGTTTACAGGCCTCTGAAAAAACTAATTCTTCTGAATTCAAAACCTTAATGAAATACCGAACAACAGGAAAAGGTTGTGGTATTAATGATGGACTAAAGGGCACTTGGCGTAAGTCACGCTTTCATTTGCACTTTGTGCTCACGCCAATTAGCCACTTAGCTAATTACCTTAGACCACAGAAGCGCATGAAGAGATTGTTTCACATCATGGCAGCGTTAATGCGTTAACAAATAAATCCTAACTAAATTACTTTTAGCCAAAAAAGCATTAATTACCATTGCATTAGCTCAACAAGTGAAGTACCTCTAGGAGTAATAAGAAACAGTAAGATTCTTCAGCTTCTTCAAACGAGGATAATAAGGGTATTCTACATTTTTGGCTCTGGTAAAGTGGCTTTTGCAATTAAAAATAGCTTGTGGTGATGGTTTTGGTCTTGTACAACATGTCAATAGCAATAAGACAAAAAAGGTCATTAGTTGATTCTCCATAAATTCTAACTGGCCCAGTACACGTGTTAAAAGGGCTATAAACGGTTTAATTCGAATCTTATTCCACTCTTAATCGAATTTTTAAAGTTCATACTTCAATAATGTATTGAAAAGCAAATGCATTTCAGAAGGGAAAATGTCTACAATGGGAACTCATTTGTCAAAAAAAGATCACACGAAACACCATAAAGTGTTGACCACATATATGGAGGAATTTTTTTTTGTGTAGTCAGACATTCCATATCGTGTATTGGAATCAAGACAGCAGCCCAAGGAGACCCCATGTCATCTCTGTTAATGCTTAACAATCTAGTAAAGCACTTTAGCTATAAATTAAACGTAATTTTCGTTGCCTTCATCCTTCACTTTCATATAGGGAGCGAACAAACAAAAGTAATCTCCAATCCCTATTGGAACAATATTCCGTCTGTCTGTCACTGAACAGAGGATTAATAAAAGATCTTGGGCAAAGTAGTTTCATATAGCGTAGACTAGACTAAGCAAGTACGACGAAAGCGGCGTTTGCTTGTGACTTGTTCCCATATGGATAGGCAACTATGGATTTTCAATACAAAGGCGGCAATTGTGAGAAGGTCACATCGATGGTTCATTAAGTAAGGATAGAAGCTTCAATATGGCTGCGAGAAATCGCGACTCCCTCCGTAATGATGGTATTCGTATTCATAAGGTGCGATGGTATAGAGTAAGCACTTCCGTCGATCAAGCAGCACATTTAATTGCCAAAAATCAGGTAAAATTGTATGTGGTTGTGCCTCGATCGCGGTGAATTAGAGTTACATGTACGTGTTATGTTGACAAAATCTCTGCCATGCATTTTAGAAAAACACTCGACGTGAAAACGTGCGAAATTAAGGCAGCAAATTTGAAAAATCGTCCGTCTCTTGCATTTCATTAATTTCACCATAATGAAATATGCATGGGCATCGAGTGAGAGTAAGGCAACCGTTACTTCTTGCAATCGATCGATCTGCAAAACGATTCTGGAACACCGCAAAACCGCAAAAGAAGCGAATTTTAGAAAACGTGGCAACTTTTTGGGGCAAAGCGAAAAACGCATTAGTGCCGTCCTTTTGTGTACGAGCTATTTGCAACGTGTTTTTTTATTGCTTTCGTACAGGCTTTGGCCACGCATGCACTTACAAGAATTAAATTAAATATTGGATTCTACAGACATGCATATATTACGTACCGTGGTGCATACCAATATATGTTTTGGCACATCTGTCATTTTTTGATTGGATGAGAGACTCAGTTTATGACTACTTCCTAACTGTTGTTTGCGTATATACGCAATTTTATTTACTATTGAGTTAATAAGCACGTTTTGCTCACCTGAAATTTGTTCCTAGGTTACAAGTTTTGCACTTTCCACAGCCATAAAAACTGAACATCCTTTGACAATTTTACCTAGAACATGCATGGTCATACGGCATATGACGTTATTTTGATTTTAGAGGTAGAAACTATATATTCCAAGTGATGTTACTGAAATTACTGGCTTTCAGGAACACAAGCCTTTGAATCATTTTTTTGGATTGCAAGTATGTACTGCAGCTAAAACAACATATATGTAATTTTACAGCCATTTTACCTTATTCCGTTTCAAAATTTATCTTTACATTTTTGCATCCAACGTGTACAGCAGAAATACAATAGGGTTGTCCCATGTCCCATTCTCTTAACATAAACTCTCGAGCTGCGACACTATAGTCAACAGAAGTGCCATTTATGGCAGTTAGGGAAGTAAAACCACCTCGTTCGGACATTTCCTGTACGTAGTTATTCAAAGACAAACACAATTATATATATTTACAACTCTCCAGATTTAATTATGCTAAGATCATCATTTTGTCGTTTTCCATCATTTTTTAGTAAAACGTGAATCCCCTTAAGCGAACCGTAAGGACCATTCTTCTTATTGGAAAGCATATTAAGGGTGCATTAAATTACCTAATGAATGATTGCACTAACGAACCGCATATTTGAATCATGTGCGCTTGCACGCACAGCTTCTACTGATGTATAATCTATGGCACTCCCTTACATGAATGCCTGTAGGCCAATAAACCACGTTAATATTTCTGAGCATGCATGCGTGCAAACCAAAGTCCATACAATCTTAATGTTAAGATTGTCAGAAGTTAAGAAAGTGCTGGTCCAACCGTTAAACGCAACATTAACGACGCGAATAAAACAACACAGCACCAACATGTATTTCAGCGTTGTGATTGTTTTATTTTTATAAACTGAGAAGATATTTTCAATGAATTGATCTCCCAGTTGATAAAAGGTGGATCGTATCAAGGGGTTTATTGCAAATATCTAGTGTTTAACAAAACGATTTTTTAGACATCCTGCACACTGACTTGCATCAACGACATCATTGTGTCCATCGTCACGTAAAACTGTATAAATATTCTTACAGCAAGTAAATAGACATACAGCACACACAATGTCAACTGAAATTTAATAACTTTCATGCGCCTGTCATTCTTAACTTGGCAAAAATCGAAATGACAACGCGCAGCAGTCAGCAGTCCATAAATCAACATTTTTGTCATTAATTGCCCTTTTCATTTTAAATAATATGAAAACGAATTTCATCCATCCACGAGTAATATAATTCAATACACATTTTTTTGCAACGAGAAATGTAAAACGTTTCTAATGCCAAGATGGCACATCACTTATGATCAGGACACGTAGATTATAGTGCCATACACACCTGAGTATATACCCCACGCAACCGAAGCCTTTCCAGGCTTATAACTTATTTACAACATGGACTATAGGTTCTACATGTAGGCGCGCATTTCGTCATTAATCTTCATACGAAAATTCCGTCGCTAAGCTCCTGAAACATTAACTCGTTGCACAATTTAAGCCTCTCACATTCCCAACGGACAAAGAATGCACCATTTTCTTATGCGAAATGCACAAAACGAGATTAGTTTGGGTTTAGGATTTTTGTGGCATAATTGCAAAGTAAACAAATGAGTCGAATTATATTGAATTACGAAACCAATTGCAGATAACGACTTCCACTGATGGGATTGGTGGTAAGTTTCCCCCTATATGTCAGAGGTAAATGGAATACAATTGCCAACAAATTGATCGACAAAGTCACTATAGCAACTACCTTGTGCTAAGGCCAGACAAGTTCGGAAAGCCCACGTTCCAGAATATTGGAAATTGTCTCAAATGCATAAATGATCAACAAAGTTTATATTTAGTCTTCTTCCATACGTGCATCTTGACAATATTCATGCTTATCTTGTTAGCGGGCTTAGATACAAGGTTTGTTGGTATTTTAACTTGATTAAAACAGCACCGATGGATGTATAAAAATCGATTATCCACACATCCTCTACAGTATCGTATATGCCAATATGTAATTACCAAAAAGGACAAATTCAGCGATATCTGATCATGAACAAAAGGAAAAATGCTGTGCCCTTCGAGATACCCTGGCAAAAATATATGGCTTGAATGGAGCACTCAATTTGCTAAATGCATCATTTCTCTCTAAGTATACCAAGTACCACTCGAGTCCACCGCTTTATCCTAAAGATTAAGCCATGGACAAGCACGTGATCCAAGTTAACACGCTAGCTGCATAAATTGATACAAATCAGGCATCCACATCGCGTGGTACAACCACGAGGGAAATACGTGAATACAATAGATTCACACAAATCAACACTTAATTAATAGGGTAATTAAGTTGCCGCAGGATAACGCCAAAACGATGTATCTGAATGAATGATGAGGATCAGGTTTGATGGCATTCACCTTTCGTTTAAAAACTAACGGGCTTATAAATGCAATAAAATTAGCAGGAACTAAAGCTTTTATTCCATACCACCTAAACAGTTAAGCTTTTCAGCGGAAAGCATATGCAACTCATTAGCTAAGGAGATAATCAAAAGCGCGTTAAAAATTGCATCCATTCAATGACAAGACTTTAAATTTACTGGAAAATACAAATTAGACGATGACACAATAACGCGCAATGTAAAAATAGCAGCAGTACCACGTTATAAAGAAATTGTATTGGAAGTTTCACAAAGAACTAACTTCATGAAAATTCTACAGGAAAGAACTTAATCTTAAGAGTCTAAAAAATTAAGGTTTACTGATAAGAGAAAGCTTTTGTTTTACTCGTTTATAGCGCCATAACAAATCCACTTATCTCAACACAACATCGAGTGGGAAAAACTACTCGTAACTTTATCACAATATACTATCCATGAATACAACAGCACTGCAAATCGATAGAAAGAAAGCCAATTTACCGTTTGTATTTCACTAGTATTCACCTGGTGTATAGGTTTTCGTGAAACGCAATAAAAAACAAAAACACCAAAAAAAAATGAAATTCCCAAACAGTTATATAAGATTCGTTACAAGCAATATCCAGAGAAGTATGAAAACTTTTCAGAAACTATCAACCAGTGTGTATAGATATATACACGCATTTCTCTTTCAAAGAATTCCGCCTCAGAGCTTTAACATGTCCCAATTCGACACAATCTTGGTCGCAGCATGTCAACCTAAACAACAGCAAAGACTGTCATGGGTTTTTCCCCTAAGTCTATAAAGCTTTAGCTTGTACAAAAAAGACCCTAAATGCCCTTTAAATTGCTGACATGCAATGAAGTATTATGAAAGGACGACAATTATGCATTTTAGGCAAAATATCCACAATGACTATAATTCTTATTCGTCTACATGAAAACATAATAGTCATACGTGACACAAAGATGCCATATTGCTGAACGAGAAATACCGAATGTCATTTTATTGAATAAGCTGTTGCACGTCCGTTTTAATTTGTGCTATTCTAAAATTTAAAAATCTAGCACAGACTACTGTAACTACAAGAAGTATTTTTACTATTTGTGGCTTTACGGATAGATTTGTATGATAAAACTTATCTTTGTAGACGCTCACTATGATAACTATAAAATAACTGTATAATTCAAAAAATGTTTTCCCACGTATGTTATCCATCAGTCGAAAATATTTAAAGATTGATCACCATAGAAGTTTCAATCTCTATACAATGCAGAATGCACATGCATGAAGATTTTAATATTTTACTCTTCTGTACGTAAACCGAAAGTCAATACATGTCGCATAAGCAAATTTTGAAAAGATACTACATATTTAATAAAAAAAGATATTCTATGCTCAAAAGGTCAAGATGCAGTAGATCTGAAAAGTACAAGTCACCAGAGGATATATGTAGAAGTTTTAATATTTTTCTTTGTATATTCAAAATTCTTTAATTTAAAAATGCATGAAAATGCAAGGTAAATAAGCATCTACAGAAATCTATTTTTTTATATCCTGGGGCTAATCACAATATAAAAAACATTCCAAACGTAGATTATTTTAAAAAATGGTTTTCTTTCATCATGGACTTTTTTCGTTAAACCTTAACGCAACATGCCCATACAGTATACTCGCACAGTATATAAGCTCCTAAATCTAACACTTTCTTATGCCATTAAACAAAGTGAACATTTTCATCGTTTCACCTTCCAAGACGATGAACAACCGATATAAAATCAATAAACAGTCCATCAGATAATAGGACCTGCTTTCTGTATGAGAGGGGAAAGTGTACTCACAGTCTCTGTAGACCTGAGGTAATGAGATTCCTTTGTACACAGGAAAAAGATGGTTGAATGGAGAAGTGAAGAAGAGATGAAGATGGAAAGGAAAAAGGTGGTGAAAACATCGCGAATGATAATGTCTATTTTCTAAGCCCGCACCCTTGGCATTTCTTGCCTTAACTTTAATAGATACAGATGAAGGCGATTGACAAGCAGTTAACCACAGAGCGACATGCAACTTAGAAATTATAATGAAGCCAGAGTGAATGTGTGGAACCCCTTCATGCCAAAAACAGGAGATTTAAAGTAGAACTTCATTGGTAGAATACAAAGAGCGCTCAACATTTTCACAGATAGTTTTTGGGTGATTTTTTAACTACTGTATTAATCATGTCCTATGGAATGTGGTGGAATAACGAAATAGTTCCTCTCAATATTGACCACGTGCATACATCTTCATTATCTTTACTAGATAGGGCACATGTAACCCTTTCCTTATGCGGATTAGCATTCAGGAGATATTTTCGACTTTTTTCATGGATTTCAAGGCTAATTTCTTAAATTTTCAAGGATCCCTCCACAACCAATTGTCACAATTCCTTTCCAAGGAGTATGAAAGTTTTTCTAGAGAATTAAAAAAAAAAAAACATTTCTTTTATATAAACAATTTTTCAGAAGTCATTTTTAAAACTGAAAAATGTATCCAATAGTTTTATGTTATCGTGTCGTTTAAGTTTATTTTAAAACAAATGATTTAAGATATTCTCTAGAACGCATTATTATTAGAAAATAAAATAAATCAATAAAAGGCGCTACAAGACGATAAAGGATTTGCACGGAATGATTTTTGCATTAAGCGTCGTAGGCCATTCTCGGCAACACATTTTTCAGGTTTATGAAACAGGTTGCAAAAAGTCTATAAAGACGACGAAAATACACTTTCTGGAGCGCAATGGACAAAGGCCACCAAACAGATCTCTAGATCGCATACATGCTCTTTGGAGAACGCAGACCATCGTGCTATTAAACGATTTTGAGAGGCCGATGCGACTTCTCGGCGAAGTTTTCCACTTCATAAACAAAATTGGGCATAACGGCAACAGCCTCTAGGAAATAAAGAGCACTAACACTGCAGAGATAAGACTGGTGCATCGCTTTAAACAGAATCCCCATGCAATCTTTTATGCAACAAAACGTGAGTGATTCAATTTTACCTTAATAATTCTGAGGGATATAGAAAAAAAATCTGAATCATGGTTTGTGAAAACACGTTTTTTTTCCATTCATAATGGCACAGTCGCCTATCTCAACTTATGTTATTGCAACTGCCACACTGACCAACTCCCATTTGGAAAAGCTCTGTCGGTGGCTGTAACAATGAACTGCTGTCCATCGACCACTGCGCACAAAAGCTCCTGACCTCCTCAAAGCCCATAAACGTTTGTCTGGGCATGGCAGTCCACCCTTACCCCCAATGAATGCATTCAATTCACGTAAAAACTGCTTAAACTACATTGATATTACCGAGCACATTTCAAAGTCCAGCAGCAAAGTGCATTCGTTCGTGAGAATCGCTTCTAGGAGAAGAAAAAAAGATAGAGATGGCGGAGGATGGCAAAGACCCATGCAGGACAACTTTATTATTGAAATGGAAGAAATAACTTTCGACGCTATTTCAAACTTTTTCAATATCAAACAATTGCGACAGATTTTCTTGAAGGCACGCAATACCGTAGAGCCCAGGTGAACCAATAAGTATATCAATAACGATCGTTATATATGATGAGAATCGGGTATCTTGAGAGCAGAATCATATGAATTGGGAGGATATCTATCTATATGGTAACTGCATTTTACGTCATTTTATATCAACATTAAAATATCGTAACACAAAACAGCAAACAAGAAATACGTCTTGCTGGTAATAATCAACTAAATGCATATAGAACGTTAATAATTACTATGGTACTAATGCAAAATATTCAGACTATTATTTCGAACTAAGGAAATACATTTGTTTTCAAGTCTTAATAATTGATTATTGCTCAGGAATTATATGAAATTTTTTTTCTTGAAACATTTGTTAGTACAGTAAAACCCAAACCCTATTGAATTGTTACCATACTACCATACATGCAATACTCTTTTCGTAAAAGTACCATTCGGTATTTTGTAAAGAAACGAAAATTTTCCACTTGTCACTGGAATGAGGCTTGATTGCGTTATACATGTCTATAGATGTATTTTGCAGTGCAGAAGTCCATCCACTCTTATATGCAATGTTATCAAATATTCAAAACAACAACAAATTATTAAATAAATTATTAAATAGTGATTAATTTGCAGTTTTAATTTTTGCAGAATTAAAATTTGTCAATTAATATGCATTTCTCAGAGCAATGTAATTATAAAAGAATCCATTTAATAATGTATATACTTTCTCTTAATGCATTCTGAACGCTCGATCAAACATTTCGAATGGCTTTTGCAGCTAGACGTTCATATTTTATAAACTTCATTAGCAATATGAATGATGCATGTCTTCTGCACAGTTTATTATTTCTCAACTTGCCTTTAACTAAACCTCAGGCATGCAAGTCTTCTGCTATTGTACTACCTAATGCGTATTTATAATAATGATCTTTAATAACATCTGCAATTTGAATGTAGGCCGCTGAATGGCTGCTTATATTATACATTCATAATTCCAGTTGTTTACAGATTTATTCCGTAACTGTATGGGAAGTTAAACATCAACATGTAGCTCACATTTTTGATAATGATATTTCCTCTAGTCAAATATATAATGACTTCTGCCTGTTCACCATTAGCCATTCTAACAATTAATGGTGGTCCCCCTAAGGAAAGCATTTTTACATATTTGTAAATGTCTTATTCATAATTTAAAATTGTTTATCACAAATATCATATCAATAATAATCCTATGCGTCAAACTGGTACAAAAATGGACAAAACAAAGCAAAAAACTCACACCCAAAGATGAAGTAAGAAAAATACCGCGCAAAGATTTCAATCTTCCGAATTGGAAAATTGAATAAAAGCAACATTCGTTCATTTCTTTCAACATTGATCGTATCATTCCTATAATAATATATTCAATATTTCAGGCATCATTTCAATTGCATCAAACTTCGATACTTGTATAATCCCTAGTAGCAATACAAGGATGTATGCAAGAATACTGGGCATATTGGAAGTAGAGAATCAAATTAATCTACATGAAGTTCGGCAATAAGAAGAAATTAAATAGGGTAATTCGTATTCAAGAGTAATTATCGCGACTACGAGGCGAATAAAGTATGAAACTTCACATTCCATTAAAAGCAGAACTTGTGACAAACTTGCTTGAGAGTACTTTCTGATATAGATTCACGAATATTCAAAAAAAATATTCGTGGGCGAAGCGCTTTGGGAGATTCAAAAACTGTGCACTTCCTTGTTTAAATATGCAGAGCACGACAGCGATGATAGGATTTCCATGTTTTAAAAATTGAAATTACCGACTTTATGATAAGGTGGAAATAGTTCTTCAAGTTGAGGAAACTGGAAATCGATCAGCACCCCTCAGGGAATCCTTATGAAAATTTACTACCAGCTCAACATACATATATATATCTGAGCCATTGTTTATAAGATAGCAAGCGACCTCATGTTCATGTACATCATGCTATATAGTGAGAGATATTACCGTTGTATGAACATTACATTACATACCATAGAAATCTGTGGTATGAATAGAAAAATCCTGTAATGAAGCCACAATATGGCTCTGAACCTAACATATTACAGCCACAGATAATAGTATGTAGTTCTTGCATATAGCTCTCCATGAGTGGCAATGAAACAAACTAGAAGGCCGCAGCTGAATAATCAAAAATCAACAGCTATCGATGCAAATTCAATAACGTATAGGGATTATGTTATTCGTTATATTTTTAAAATAAACAATTATGTATAACTCTTCTGCAATGATGAACAGTACGTTAGAGGACATTTTCATTGATTATCGTTTGTTTGTTTAGTGGTTGATATTTTACCACTCTAACGACCATAGGTCACATAACACAGTAAAGGGAATTTAGTCGATGACAATTTCTAAAGGAGCCATAACTAGTTAGGATAGCTGATCCAGGTGGCTTTCATTGATTAACTGCATAATGCATGGTCATGTGTCATCCTAACAAATGGTAACTGAAATTTACTAGACAAACACGCACTTGATAAATAAATAACAATAATAGTATACGCGAAAATGTATTTCCAGTTGCACTGCCATGAATTATTCACTTGTTTTTAAATGAACCGATGTTTATACAAAGCAGTTGTTAAAAAGATTTCTGATATCAAAGGAGCATAAGAATAGATTTTTCAAACCAGCCTGGCAATGTATGCGGGACACAAACCATAAAAAGAAATACTAGTATGTTGTTAAGAAGAAATTAATGAAATTATACATGCATAATACCAACTACACGACATTGTTGTCATTTTCACAATGCGTGTATATGGCTTTTATCTCTTTATTATTTGCAGTTCATGGGCATGAGGAAGAATGCTTAGGTCTTTCCTGTAGGCAGGCACGCATTCTTAAAGTAATGCAATTTAAATCGCAGCTACTAACACAGTTTGGCGTTACGTGAATAAACCTGTCACACATAAGGATTACAGGTACTTCAGGCACATTGATGCCAAAAGCAACCATGAACACGTTGGCCATGAATGAACGAGTCTACATTTGAAACTGTTGAAATTGCTTCAACACCGATTTATCAGTACTAAATAAGTTCCAATTTCTCGAAACTGGATAGATTAAAACCAGTATATACTCCAGTTTTAATAAGAGTGTGCACTATACACAACCCGAAATAAGTGATGGTAAGCACTTACATTTGGTAGATGTTCAGAGGGGGGAAAAATCCAAGAAAATTAGTCTTACCTGAAAAAAATAAACGAAATAATGAGACAAGTATTTGGCAATGATCACTTAAATATACAACGAATACAAATTCAACAAAACTAAACAAGCATGCTTTCCCAATAAATCCACACTAGATTTGAAGCTTAAATCATCGCATGCAACCGAACCGTTATTTTTTTCTTTTTCAAATTGTCAGTTTCTTATTTAATTGCAGTGTGCAAGTGTGGCACGTACCCATCATTATCTCGCGCACGTCAAACATGTAAATGGTTGCATAATGAAATGACACAGTAATTCTCCCAAACATGTCATGAACGCATGTTTGCCAAGCGCTACCGCATCATTATAGTCACATCATGATTGGATAGAGCAATCAGGGCATGATTTTTCTTAAAAGCCGAGTGGCATATGAAACAGAATTTCAATTTCAACCACACGTGAATGCTTTTCCAGAGGAACACTTTCCTCACATCTTTGATACTATACTTGATAGTTGAGTACTCAATTTAATCTACGATGCAAATTTCAAGAGTTTATTAACGCGTTATAACGCGTAATCCATGCTGGAGTTCGTAGTACCATATTTAGGAATAACATAGCTACTTCTACATAAATTTAAAGAGTAAATATAAGTTTCACTGACAATTAAAAACAATGGGATTCCGTGAACTATTTACAAGATAAAAATGCCACGATTGCTTGAAAACTAACGAATTATCAAATCACGCCTCCTATTTATCATTCCAGTTCAGCGCCACCTAGTGGCTTGTGACTCTACATAATCATAGATTATAATATTTTACAATATTTATTTTTAAAAAAAAAATACCAAATCAAAAAATACTTCAGTTACTCGATCCAACATTATGCAGACTCTATAGTTGGCATTACGCGAATAATATCCACCTTTCCAGACACAATTTCCATTTTGACAGTATTCTTAAAAGCAAAGTGCTTATTTATACGTGAGCCTTTAAGTTAGTCAGCCATTATTTAAACAATTTTGAACAATCAAACAAAGATTAGTGTCAACTTTTAGCTGAAAGCACCTAATTTACACCATCAAGATCAATTCATTCCCATCTGTTATTAATACATCAGTCTATCAAAGACCTACATGTATAATTTATATACATGAGCCTATTTTTAGGTCCGTGGATAGGCATTCTGTTACTCCCACAAAAAAAAGTCATGGCACGTGTTTGTTCGATCATTTCGCCTTTGTGTTTCCACCTCAATGTGCTCGTATTCGGCATTTTGTCTGCCTATATAAGATTAAAAGAAATATGGAGGAATTAATGACACCGTTATCTTCATCTATAGTAAAATTGAAGTTAACACTTGTTTTGGATGGCCTGGCGTGTGCTTCTAAAATCAATATATCCAGCTGCCTTCCGGGCAGATTGTCGCATAGATGATTTATACGTCTTTACAGCAAGAATCAGGAATTGGAGGAAATATATGCATATCATGCATTCCACTATTAATGATACTTCAGGCACACTCTTAATCCAACAATTAAAATCCTTAAAAAGGTGATTTATATACACAAAAATCTCCTTAATTAAGAGTCTGTTAATCTCCGTCTTTAAAATAACGTTTAGTCATCACGTTTCCCAACGCGTATTATTCGCAACAACTATACTTTTAATCGCTTTTCAGCAATTCATTTGACTCAATTACAAAACTAAGTCAAATTTATTTAAACCTGATGATTAGGAAAATTATTTGATTTCAGGAGGTACTAAGTAAAAAAACCTCTTATTTCTATACAAAATATTATCATCTAAGCCAATGTTGGTTACCCGAGTAGTATGTCTAAAAGAAGTCGCATGGCGTGCATTTACTTTACTTCCTGGACAGAACAACTGTAGTGAGATAATTGATAAGGGTCCCTGAATAGACACTGTTCAGTAGCAACTGCATCACAAATGTATCGGTAGCAACCAAACAAAGCTGATGTATGTAAGCTTCAGTTACACTATATAAAAGACGGTGAACCTGTATAATCGATAGCCTACAAGTAAGGATAGTATTACTTATATAATTGATTTTCAATTTATAGCCGCACTTTATTATCCTAAAAATGTTATATATGGTGAACCATACTGTATTTGACTATACAAACAGAACATTCGATATTGTTATTTCCCTAATTATCACGAATGCAAGCAAAAAGAATTTCGCATTCTAAACCAAGACAAAGTTTACAAAGTAAAAGTCATTTGCGAATATTTCCTGAAAGCATATAAGGGAAGCATATGAACTGAAAATCATAACAAACAAAACGTACCCAGTATAAACATCAAGCTTTCCTAAGAGGCATTTTTGAAAAAAACATCTCAAGAAGTGCATTTAAAAATACTGACAACCTGTGTATGATAATGTAACTATGTTCATGTATGAACATTTAATCATAACATCAGAGTGCACTTCATAAATGAAGAATCTGTTGACATTAAAGTATACTCGCAAATGACTTCATAGCAACGTTCTCGTGATCAAATCTCAGGGAACATTCCATTTCCGGAGCGAGCAAAATCAACATCCTTATACTAGTTGCGTGGACATTTAAGTTAACAAGAAACCAGTTTATTGAGAATATGCAACGCCACTGGCGGGGGGGATGGAGGCGATGTTAAAATGGCGGCCCAACAACATGGCGAATACTTACAATTGTGGCACACATATAAAGGTAATGTAATACTCTCATATTAATGCGTCCAAAAAATATCCTAGCCTCGCTACCATCAACATCATCAATAACCATGGGCTCAGTGCCGTTGGTGTTCATGTGAATTCATATCAAATGAATACAGACATCCATTCCAAGCAATTCAGTGGCTATTATTAACTATAAAGACTGAATAAACAGATATTTAAGCAGTAAAAAACTTTCATCTTCCCCCATTAGCAAATGATGATAAAAACCCCACCATGACGCTTCATCTAGGTGCAAGGACACCCACATTCGCCATCTTTGTTTTTTCCAATATTAATGGCAAGTAACAAATTTTCGGTTTGGAAAACCTATATTATAGTAATTCATGATTATAATGAACACAAGGGGACCGTGCAGCTAACTTGAGTTGTTATTTCGACTTCGACATTTGTATCTAAACCAACAATCTTCATTTTATTGAACAATCTAGTTTGCAACTCGCTCTTTTCACAACTGCTAATTGAACATTAAACAGAATATCTAGTAAATCCATGTTTCCTGTTAATCTGTTTTACCATAAGATGCCGTGCCGTGCTTTACAATTATATTCGATAAATACAGTGTTATATGCTAGCAATGAGCTAGTGCTTAATTAATGTGTGCACCCATCAAATGAATTTTGTTAAGTATCACGTATTATCGGAACACTGCGCCGATCTAATGACAGTAATTAACTGTATTATAAGGCTGAACATAAAGCCCAAGAAAATAGATACGAAATGCAAATTACGGAAGAATAAAAGATTTGAAAATGCTGTCGGTTAATTAAAGTTGTAGTTTACTTGAAAAAAAAAATAAAACGAGGCTCATATATCAAGTAAGACCGATGCCCTACTTGTGCAATTTGCCAACAAACAATTTAAGGTTTTACTATACTTGACATACAAGAAATTTTTAATAACTGTATATTGATGAAGCTAACAACATATACACTGTACATTTGTCTATAATCTAGTATTATGGGGCTTAGCTAACAGCCACGTTGTCATTTAAATACATTATGCAGCAAACAAACAAACTACAGCTTTATTTTAAATTACTTTATGGCGATTAACGCTAATGCATTTGGTAACACGTTGAATAAACTGCCAATCTAGATTATTATAATTTCAGGCTCAATGAAAATATCTCGAACTAATCGGCACGTATAATCGGATCATCTTTATAAAGAAGGTAGAAATTACTTGCATTAGTTCAGCCTAACGTCGAATTTAAACGCTAGTAAAATTTCCTTCTGAAAGCTTTATGTAATAATAAATTATGCAACCGTAAAATCTGCGTAATTTATGTTTCCAGTTAAGATAATATTGTAAACATACTTAAGCAGAGACTTGTTATTGCAACAACCACATGTTGAACTTGAGCGGCCCTAACAGCGTTTCTGAGAGGCGGCCCATGGCAAAATTCAAAAGAAAATATTAAAACCTAATGTAGTTAACATATTTAATTTTTAAAGTACTTTAATAGTGTAATTCGAGTATGCGGCCCTCATGTTTGTGTCCAAGTGATCTTGCACCCCTTTAGGTATGAAACCTTTGACATAATAGTGCAGAAGATTATTTTACACGCATTACTTCTGGGACATCCTTGTTGAATTACACGCTCAAGAAATAATTAAAAATTTCAATCGTTTTCTACTTATATGACTACGTTTCCATATAAAAAGGCGCAGTGATTATGACTGAATTTTTCATACTATATAACTTCGTAAATATTCGATCATCTCATGCTCCGATCCACATGAAGAGATCAAGTAAATCTGGCGTTAGAAATGCATGTAAATGATTACGGTGCTAAATATGCGCTTCAATCATTCACACGATTGGAAAAAAAAAAACAGATATGAGGATAAAAAGTGTGTATCTATATAGATTTACTTCTTATGCGAACAAGAACTAAAATAATTCCGAGAACATAAATACCAGCTGTTACAAGTAAAAGACCATGACTTATTATAAATTTAAATAACATCACAGATAAAATGGCGAACCAAAATGACATGCTCAGGAGTTCAATGAAAATATTAGGAATTTATTAATAGAGAAAGGAAACCTTTTATTCAAAGATTGACAATCGTAATTAGAAGACCAATATACAGGGTGATGCAAAATCCCAGTTTTAGTTCATGTGTTGTTATAGCAAAGGCTTGGTGCCATTCACCAGCTAAAATCTCTATCCAATTTCCTGAGTTACAAGCATCATTTGAACCAATGTATAATGTAACATCCAATGTTACCCGCAGGCAAAAGGATGACTGCAATAAGCAACAATTCTTGTCGATATGTATGCTGCAATTGTGACTCGAAAACATTTGTTCTACAATACGCAGAATGCTTAGAAACATCCCCAAATAAAAAGCTCAAAAATTCAATTTTAAAAGAGGACTTGGTTGAACATATAAAAGCAGTCTTTTTTTATTAACGTTCTTCCAGTCTGCCCATTTTCAATTTCATATCACTCAGATGTGTTCAATGCAGGTCATGAGTTTTCTGATGACATTCGCGCGCTATGTCTACACTGTATCTATACTTAATATTTTGGGGAAAAAATGAAATAATACGTCGTACATACTGATATAAAACGGATTCAGGGGCAGACACGAAGGTCTTTATAAAAGCAGTAATGCCTTTCTTTTTATATCCGCAAAAACTCTAGAAGAATGAATCTTTTGAAAAGAGGCTGGAAAATTTGCATATCATTCTCCCTTTAACTGTCCAATAAATTAAATTGTCAGTCAAGAAACATGAGTGCCTCTAATTAATACACGAACTTTAGCTGAGAAGACGTGCAACCAAAGCTTTTAAAGAAAATAAACCCTGTTCAATCTATTTTCATGCAAACACTATTTGAATAGAGGGGTTTATCTATAGGGGATTTGTTCAGATAGCACTCATTTGCGGTTTATGTAAATGTGCAAACATTCCCTAGTGTTATTCAATTGACTTATAGTCTATTAAATGTAGGATTGTACAACGCCGAAAATTACAGAAGGATCCGAACCAGAATACGCTTGTGTATTACACAAATTATCACTCTCCAAGTCTCCATTTATGCCAAGACGAAAATAGTACTTGACCAACGCGTGCCTAATTAACGATTCCTTGCACACTATCCTTAAAATAATTTGTTCTTATAGTCAAACATTTTCCCGTTGAAATTGAAAACAGCACAGAGGCGTGTTAACCATGAATATACCACTGAAGAAATGCGCACATAGCGTTAACTATGCTCGTTAATGCAAAATTCGGACACTTTGATTTCGTGTAAACTACTCCATTCGATCAATAGTCTACAAGAACAAGTAGCAATAAAATCATTGTTTACGTTAACTTGCAACATTTGTCAATTGAGATAACGACAAAGAACAAGATTGCTGCAATGTAGATCAGTTTTATGTGCATATAAACTAGAGTACATTTATATGCAGATAGGAAAAACAAAAGTAAGAAGATGCAGTGGAGGAAATCCTTTATTGCATATGGAAGGAATACTAATTTCGTAACTTCAAAGAAAGCCATGCTTTCGCATGTACACAAATTGCATTGTTAAAGAATGGATTTTATTCAAATGAACGGGAATCTTAAATTGATTGTGATTTAGTTTTAATTCGCTCTTGTTTTGATTAGTGCTCAAGGATTGCACTGCTTAAAAGCTTCAAATAGAGAAATCCATTTTTTTTTTTTGTAATCGTGTTCGCTTTGCATGTAAACAGGTTCTTTACAGAGGTCGATTTTGCTAAGAGATAATTTATTATAACTAATTATATATTCTTAAATGCAATATAGTTACAAATTATCTATACTCTCTATGAACATCAACACCATGTGGTGGCTAATGGCTGAACTGTCAACAGGACTGCAGGTTTTAAATAATTACATGTTCTCAGAAAACTTGCGGATCGACAACGCGCTTTTTTAAAATAAGTAATGTAGACAATATCACGTCAGATAAATTTATGATATTTACACCAAAAACGTAATTTTTTTCTCTCTTATGCAAAACACGAACAAAATTTAACAATGGATATTATAAAACTTTCAAAACTTTCGCCATGATAACTAAAGTCAATGTTAAACCAAATCAAATTTAAAAAATATATCTAATTACGTGGATTTGATCGAAATGAGATCCCAACAGGATATTCAACAAAGTCACGCAGCTACATTTATTCCCACAGCATTGCAGTGACACAAAATGGCGTATGGCAACCGGTTTTTTTACTTTACTTAAGGCTAATGTATCCGATATGAGAGTATCATATCTTATTTCTACGTATTATATATGTTTTTGGCTTTAGGTTTCTCATCTAAATAGAAATTTGACCATTCACCAGCAAGACTGATATAGAAATGTTCATTTAAAAACATTGGTCACATGCCCTTACTTTTTATTTTTGTGCAAATACATCCATGTCGAATAAAGTAGCGAACACAAAGACCCACTGTATTTGGAACAAGGTATTGATCTTTCGAAAAAATAATAATATCCAAAAAACCATTGATAACAATATTTGAGTAACAATAGGGCTACCCCTCCCTACACTTATGCGTGCCCCTGAAATAGGACTGTCTGTACGCACTTAGATGTCAGCAGTGATTGCCAGCTTTACTCGCATTAACGACATTTTTAAAGATAAATGTATTAACATAGCACAATCCTTAATCCGTAATTGCGTGCATGTGAATGTCTGAATGTTTCATTCGTTGCCCAGTAGAAGTTGTCATTGCATGGACAGAACAATGCGAATGATAATACTGTTAGAATTTTAACAAAATGTAATTAAAATCAACAACTGGTTAGAAAAGTTTCCTTAATGTATTTTAACAAAATATAATTAAAATCAACAACTGATTAGAAAAGTTTCCTTAATGTAATTTTTTATGATGTGATGACAATGCTTGATTTCCAAATCAACACTGCACTAACTGAACTTTTGTTTGGTGAAATACATTTTACCGCCATCTTCACAACATTAAAAAACATGCATGTATTGCGCGAACATTCTTACATTTATATAATAACTAGAAAGGGAATTCCCGATATGTTTTCTAAAATTCATTTCCATCCATTGATGACATTCGTGCCCTTGCATATACACAGTTATTCAGAGAGGATTTTCTTGACGTCACTGTGTTACGTTATTTCCCCACCCTACTACAAAGTGAGGCAATTCCGCATTTTTCTACAATCTAACTGGAGGGAATTAAATTTCCCTTCAGCAAAGGCGGGGACATAATCAAGCAAATTTTAGGATAAACAAACAGTGGGTGAAATCTAGACACTTATTGAAACCAGTTCGGCATAAAATATAATCCACGTTTACTTTCCATATTTTACTGACTTACAGATGGATATGCAGAAAAAACTAAAACACACTGCTCTTTCAATAATCGCCCCAATATGCCAGAAAATTACAATTTACCTTATGGCGATGTTTCTTGAAAGTTTCAATTCCTGAAGCGTTGCCTGACACCACACCTGATGCGCAAGCGGCATTCATCTTTAATCCAACTAACTTTTTCAGTATTTACAGAGCCCATGCTGAACACAGCATGACTTTGCTTCACGAAGCAGTATTTAACCAACCATCTGAGTAACAATGAAAGGCCATCATCATCATTTCCAATATTCACAGGTTCTAAGCGCATTATCAAACACAAATTCCTGACTAGCCAACAACCAGATCATTATAGATTTTTAAAAGCAGGCCAGTAAAGAAATACGCTTCTACGGCACACACCTCACAACGAGCCTATTAAATCTTGCAGGAGAAAGGGCGCAAGCGCACCAGATATTGGCTTTCGGAGCAAGAGTTTTCTGGCATCAGTCGGTGGCGCACGTTGCAGGATGCCGGAAGCGCACGCAGGCTGCCTTTTCAAGGCATCGGTATGCCATGCCCCGGTCACGGGGTGTTGCACGACACAACAACGTTTACTTTGCAAAGTTTTCGTAGCCTTCAATAAACGCAGATTTTGGAAACACGCGGTGCAATGTCACATGTTCGGCAAATTGGATTAGAGAACTTGGGACTGAATGGCAAGTTGATCATTTCCGACCCTAGAGCATCACGTCCATCTCCAATGACAGTCTACCTATACCAAACGCAAATTTAATCACGTCAAGAGTGACCTAAGCTACACTTTGTCGCAATGCCCGTTAATGTTGCTAAAACGCTGGCAGATTAATAAAATCACTTGGCAACTTTATCTTCATTTCTGTCATGTTGAGAAGACTCTTGGAATACAAACGTTGCTTTCGTAATCAACTCGATATCAGAAAGCCAGCACAGGTAAGTTGATACGCAATTATGGAAGAATACGTTAGTAGATTGAAGGGTTTGATCCCATGCGATGTTTGAATTAGTTGGACATACTCGGACATGCAAGATAATTGTATTAGCGGTGAACCGATCCTTGGTAATTGGATACTTAACGACCCTTTCTTTGTAATAGAAACATGCGGCACATGCCTGTATATAGTTATGAAATTCAGCACCCTTAACTCCCCTCATTATACTAGGTGAATTAAGAGTAATGAATTGTAGATAACGTGATACAACGTACAATTATAAAACATTTCTAAATCTATGATTTAAGTACGATTTAATAGTCATTCCTATGTTATTACTGACTTGTTGGAAATTTTTATTCATAATCATGACATCATTTATGCACCAATCAATGTCAATGAATGCTTATAAACTGTATCCATACTTAAATAATTAATTATATCAAAAGCGCCAGGAGCGAAAAATTGGTTACAAATAATGAGAAGAATTGGTCAAATTCACCACAGTTATTATAGTAAAGAGCAATACAACGCTAAGCCAAACAAAAATAACTTATTTATATTAGGAATGACATTAGGGTAATAAACTGAATTGTAGGAAACATTTTAGAAGTTATTAATACAAAATCAGTGTAAAAATTGTCCCATGTAGGGCAATTTTTAAACCTAGGATGAATCGATCACAACACTTATTTCAGTATATGAAACATTCTAGGTTGTAATTTAATAGCTCAACCAACACCATTCTATTACACCAGGTATCATAAACTCACACTAATGATGCTATTTAAAATCTTAGCGTAACACGAGTGTCACAACAACATTTCCCAAACAATAAAATGGCGCCAGCATGCGTGTCAGCTAGGTGGTTTGATATTTATATGACATTAATTACAGGTTGCTTATTGTGAGGTTTTTGAAAACCACTCGTGCACTTGGTCAGATTTCCCTATTTTGGTTTAGCTTTCCAGGAACAGTGTCAATATCTGTCGCACCATCAGCAGAACAATAGCTGAATTAAACACAAAAATAGGAGCACCGGGAAAAAAGCAATTAATCTTCCGTCCATGAAAGCATCGATCCCATATATTATTTAAAACGCTGTATGTATTATCCGCCATTGTTGTATATAGAGCAACAGAATTAGAGTCAATACTTCCATATGACGTTAGTGGCTGAAATTCGATAATAATATCTTACGCCACAAAATCGAATTTAAATTTTTAAGCTACTTGAAATACGTGTAAGCTTCACTTGAATATATAAGTTTGGTTAATTGAGCAAGTTCTAAAATTACCCATTCATTAAACAAACAATATCTTTTTTTTGATAGTTCGCACGCTTACCAAAATGGCTGCCCAATTGCTTTCAACAACGTGCATGGTCTCTTGACATCAAACATGCATAATAGATAGCTTTAAGCCACGAAATTGGGACACAAGGGACCGATTTTCTGAGAATGCTCAACTCCTGCGAAGCATGTCTCCTAGCGCTGATGCAAATAATTTATTAAGTGACGTCAAAAGCATCTTCACCTATGCAAATTTAACGTCTTCAATCAGTGCGAAACTACAAGGAATGGCACTTTGACAAGTTAATTAGCCACGCATCAATGACTGTTAGACAACCTTTAAAACCAAAACGATACTTCAGGGAAGAAACTTTTTCCAAACTTAAGGTCATTTCGATTTGACAATTCCTTTGCGTATTCTTTGCCATGGCTGCACATTGCAAACCACTGGAATCCATATCAGGTTTATTTTAACATTGCACAAATAATACAACAGCAGGTTATTCCCTGAAGTGAATATTTCTAAATAAACTAGCTTGCGGATATGCCTGTGGCATATAAAAAACATCCACTGTAGATGTACAATGACCATTCGACAGTAATTTTAACATTATTTTATGCATTTTAATTGTAATAAAAATAATGCAAACAATAGTTGATAAAATTTGAGAATACTTAACTGAAAGATAGAACAAATATATCATCTGTTATAATAATACCAGTAGCTTAACTACTGATATAATAAGCTTGCATGTTCAAATTGGCACTCGAAAAAATGCCCAGGTCAATTAACATTGTTTTAGGAGGATACGGAAAAAGATTAATGTAGCTGAATATTGAGTTTAAAAAAAAGTTATTTTATATTTCAGAATTGGCGAATGATTTATTCGCGATTTCCATAACACCTCTAGTTAAAATACAGTTCCCAACGATCGATGCAAATTTGTTTCAGGCAAATTATCTATGAAGTTAGCCAATTAGAGGCCTTTGATAATGGCTTGAATAAATACGATGGACACAACAGAAGACAGATAAAGTATAATAGCGTCATTTTTTTCTTCGTAAATTCAATTATACAGACTAGATAGTGTAAAGTGCACGTTGGCGGATACACATACCATTTCTCCTGCTTATACCAAAACCCTGTTAATTAACATTGTTTTGGGAGGTTTGGGAAAAAGATTAATGATGCTTTGCCTTAAACGTCCCACTATGCAATTCTCTGATTCAATTACGCAAGATCGATTTACACAATGCAAAACAGTAACGTTCAACGACAATACATGGTATATATGTAGTACTATCCTACACTATAGCAATATCGGGGTTTTAATTTCAATGAATGTAAAGGGCATTGATTCATTAAGTTTCGACAAAGCAATTTAAATGTTTCAAGGCAAATATGTATAAAAACCTAACTTTTCGTTTCAGCTTACCTCCAGAAAAAAGTGAAAAAACCACCAACACCATTCACCCGATGTCATATCAAGGATTCTACATATCTGTATACGAAACCCCAATCATTTTCGAAGCAACTAAGTGATTTGTGCGCAAGGATTAGTGCTATGATCATGAAGACTACAAGCTGGTTCCAATCTCCATTCTTAAGCGTGGATTTACAACGCCAGGTGGAATTGGCCAATAAAATCAAGCGTTCTATGAACGAAAATCCATGGTAATATGCTCAACACACTGCTTCACTTCATTTACAATGGGTTAGGCAGCAAGAAGGAAATAATACAACCAAAATAGATGTGACCTAAGTTCCGGCAAGGTTGCTAATCAGGTGAATTTCCTGTGAGACGATGGTGCACATGGATCATACGTAAATAAGAAGTTTGTTCGAAGAAAGTCGAAAGGGCCTGGCGTTAGCCAAGAGTTTAAGTGGAAATACTGCGAGGAGCTGAGGTCAAGATGTCAGAATGGTGGTTATTCTCCGAATCAGCGGAGGACGTTTATCACATGGTAACTCAGCCTACCCTGTACCTATGCAACAGTAGTCACTGTTTAAGTACGTTGGCAGCGTTACAAGAGGAGAATGGTAGTGGTGATGATGGCCAAACGATTCTGGGCAATGGAATAAACGATAATTGGAAAACCCATCTAACCTCCAACAGCGGTGGTACAGAAGCCTCACCAACATCATCTTCCGTGATTGATTTGTCTTTTACTACGTGGGCTGCGCTAATAACCATTTTGTTACTTCTCTTTACGGCCCTTGGAAATACGCTGGTGTGCATTGCTATAGCCTGGGATAAGCGCCTTCAAAATATGACCAACTATTTTCTCATGTCTCTAGCAGTAACGGATTTCATGGTTGCTTTGTTTGTTATGCCCTTTGGAATACTGGTCATTATTAAAGGTAAGCGTTCACAGGACCGGTGCATTTGACTAATATGCCTTACATTTTTACAGTTGCACCTGCTACGAAAAGGGTTTAAACCCGAGTGGAATATCAAATGAGTTAGTCTTTATGCACAAAAGTATTTAACTTGTGATATTTAAGACTTTTACAAAGTTCCCGGCTAACCATAAACGTACTAAAAATCTTTCACTAACTTACGTCAAAGTGTAAACTACTGTATGGCAATGGGGGCACTGAAAAACCTGCCAAGTAGGATCCGAATAAATACATACAAGTACACACGTGAAATCAAGGGATAAACCTGCTCAGTTTGTTATAGTTACGTATTATAGTAATGGGAATGACTAAAATCGTGGCGCGCATGCAGAATGGATATCTATAAAAACTTGTTTTATTAGGGTGAGTATCTTGCTGTTCTTCCAGCAGATTCCTTCACATATTTTATTACGGAGGGCATCATGTGACTTTATCGTCCTTTCTCAACATAAATATTGATCTCTCCATTAAAACAATGAATTAAAAAAAGTCACGTAATTGCCGTGTGTGACATAAAGCTACATAAGGTCCTTGCAAATTGTTTTCTTAAGTAGAGATAATCATAATTAAGTAGAGTAAATCATAAGAAAATGCTTTATTTTCATCCCATGAGCATCATTAAAGCTATGTAATGTATACCGTGCGTTAATTAAAGCTTTGCCGTGCGTTCGGTTAGTCATTTTAATATTTTCATTCATACTACAATGAAAAATTACATTTAATGTTAGATTATAGTAAGTTAGATGAGCTCAAAGGAATGCTACACGATTCATAAAAAAAAAAATTGTAGACTATATTTTTTTTCTGATAAAGACAGAAATAATATACTGCCTTCAAAATCAGAACTTGGTAAACAAACTTTTACGATAAACTGCATTATAAATTCTGCATTGCACAACCTAACTTAGAGGATTAATGATCAATATTTGTTTCAAGTAATTTAAGCGCTTTAGCAACTGCATACAGCTAAAACTTGTGTACAATTAATTAATCATACTCCTTTTATTGCTACTAATTTTGGCATGATTGAATGTCTGGATTCAGCCGTTTGCAGTCCTTTATACGATAATTATCAATTTGATGAGCAGAGCACAGTATGCTACACACTGAGCAATAAAAAGTTATGAAGTACCTCTAATGCTATAATAACCAACCGAGATTAATGGTTATAGCCTGTAAAGGCGTAATGATGGTAATCAGCCAACTTGAAAAGCGTATAGAAAAGCTTTGAAGCTAATGGTTTTCAACTGCAACCTGCTTCCATAAAGGAATTAAATGACAAGAATAAAAATATTCTAATATACGATCGTTTATGTGGTAGTCAGTTACATTTATGTAAATGCACCAATTGTGAATATTGAAAATATGAATAGTTTTGGGGAATATGTTCATATCTATTGTTAGCATGAGAAAACTTAAATAGCACATTTCACATAAACCTTTAAGTGCTACATTAATGCATGCATGCATATTTTTTACTAATGGTCCTCGAGAGGCAATAAAGTCACTAAAGAACAGGATGGAAAATCATTGTTTCGGTTGACATCCGAGTCATTTGCAAAACATAAGTAACATAAAACAGTACGTTGCTGGAATGAATATCGTCAAGTGCAAGCAATTTCTGAGGGTGCATAATGGAGAGTAACAAGACGCTACGTGGTGCATATAAACAAAATGAAATACTCGTATTTTTTTTCAATTTTTTAGAATAAGGTTTTTACTGCCCTTCACATATTATGGTAGAAAATGCTCTGAAGTCGAAATAATGCAAGCTTCTTTATTCAAGCTCAGGGAAATATAATGGATATGCTGTACTTGGCGTACATGGAACATTTAAAAGACATTAGATCCCAGCCGCATGGGACAAGGAATGGGAAAATAGGGGAGAATATTACACAAACACTGGTTTGTAACTGAGCATCCACAGCCTGCATACATATGACCGCATAGAAAAAGGTCGATTTTGGAATCGTGCAGGAGACATTTGTTGCCCAATACAGCCAAATAATTTTCCACCAATAAACTGATGTCAAAATCAATACTTGACCTCAGTGCACCCAAGTGCCATAGGGTCAATTCTATTTTTAATGACATTATCTATCCATCATGCAGTTCTATGGGAATTTTGAGGACTTCAGAGACTGCAAGCGCAATATGTTATGTTGGTTTGAGATCAAACGGTCACTCAATGACGTCCGCATTCGCATGAGCATTCATGCTGGTATTGATGCTATTTACAGAGATTTAAGCCAATGATTTTAATGTTTTGGTAGATGAAACACCAAACAAAATGTAGGTATATAAATCCCTCTGAGATATCTTTATATTTTGAAAGGCATGGAATGTACTTTAATTATTCTAAAAATCCAGAAACGAAAAGCAAACGTCGAGTTAGGTTGTGCCAATTCGAGACATGATTGTGCAGTGTTATTGCAAACAAAAGCAAACTGTTATAAATCTGCATGTAAACCTTCACAAAATAACAGGAGAACAGCAATCACGTGTTGCAAAGCTGAATGGATATATATTATTAGCTTCAATACTAGACCTAAAACAATCAACAAGCATTTCCGAAAATTACTCGCATGACTGAAATATGAATGACCTTTTCCGATTTTGCAAATTTTGATAAGGACGTGGAAAACATGGTGAACTACCGAATACCAGAATAGTAGATTCATAGTAATATGGAATACAGTATCTGTAGCCTTCTGACCACTTCCTTAAGTGGTGCTTGTGTTAAAGTGCAGCAATCAGGCATATATCTTCACTAGGCATCAGCTCATGTCATCAATCACAGAGCTTCTAAGTAGCTTTAAGAACTAGTCCAAGCCTGAAACACAACAGCAATATTGTGGCTACAACTATAAGCGTGCTAAATAATGGAAGCATATGATTGGATTTGTATACTTGCACACCTATCTGAAGGCCCGAGTTAGTTTTCTATATTTACACTGAATCAAGCTATATAACAGCAGGTAAACAGAAATAAGTGCCTAAACCAAATACTTGATATGAGATATGTGGGCGTGGAGTCGTGGACTACCGTTCATCATCAAACCATTGCGTTTTATAAGATAATATTTCAAAAAATGAGCCATTTATGTCAATAATAAAAGTAATCTGGCTTGTACATGAGTGCACTATCATATATCCGTTTACTTTTAAAAAATAAAGATATGTGCTAAACTCAGTTCGAAAATGAAATAGAAATAATGATATGCATTGTTTAGTCATAAATGCATTTCCTAATAATCATACAAAATGAATTCAGATATATAATCCCCACAGAAATGCAGTGTCTACTTGCATGTAAATGAGATAAAATATTTAAGCCATTCATAATTAACAATTCTATATATAGCATGACATTGATAGGCGATATGGTTGATATACATGATATCCACAAAAACCTTTCCAAACAAATGTGCTACATCAGTTTGGTATTATGGTTTATATTTCATACATCAGCCTGCAGCACATCCTTTATTTCTTATCATCAGTAATAAACTGTCTCAATAGACATTTACATAACAGGCACTGGTATTGAAAACCATATTGAACAATATTATACATCTATGAATATGGATATTTGAAATTAAGATACATTAAAAGCATAATGGATAGCGAATAACACGGTATCCAGTAAATTTGCTGGACAAAAATTAAAGCATATTTCAAGGATTTCAAGGCTCATCTCATACATTTTCAAGGACTTCTCCCACGACTAATTCAAGCATAAACTGGTGTTTAACGCGAATTTCAATCAAAATTCCCGACGTTTCCTAGGTGAAATTTTAGTTCCAATTTTCAAGGCTGCTGGACACCCTATACCATGCTCAGATGAACCAAAACCGGTATATAATAAAGTTAGGGCTTCATATTTGTGTTTACCACAATCTTTTTTTTTATATCAAAATAATCCATTTTGATCAAGCACGCGTATGTCAAAAAATCCCGTTTTCTAGTCAACCGTCAAAAAATATCATTATGCCATTCAGCTAGCTGTTACAATAAATCACTTTCTTACTGCATAATCTCAACCTAAAATCCAATAACATTCCAGAACATTTCATGAAACGCATCCATAAAAACGATTCCCCTTTCTGAAGTGTGGCCTTGCAGATCAATCGCCGCTATAAAAATTTCGCGTAAATTGCACAATTTTATCGTTATACAGTATATCCACATTCTAATGAAAAGGGACAAATACAAAAAAAAATGAATGAAAGTTGGTGTTTTCCACCAACTTCACACGGCATTGCATCAGGTTTTTCATGCCCCATTGGCACACAACGGAAACTTATTGGGATATTGCACAAGATTTTATGAACATAAGAGCAATAAAACTTTTTCGCCTGCTATAAAACAAACCTGGTTTTATATTACCAAAACGCGTCAAATAGAGGTTTCTCAAATAAATTATAAATTATTTAGTTATAACGGAGAGAATCTCTTTAATTCAAGAGAACGTTGGGTGTCGCTACAGCTCCTCAAGATATAAAATCCCCTCCATTATATTTTAATGATGCAGCTAACTGAGATACAGTATGTTATCGACAAAAACCAGAACATCATTTAGAAAATTATAGATTTTAGTGATTTTAGTTTGTTAATTGTATTCCCTTGTAACTATAATGTCGTGGCGTTGAATTAATGGAAGTGCCTGAAGGAGTAGTTTAAGACAATTACATAACAGAGGTTTAAATTGGTTACATTCAACACCACTAAAAGGATATAGAATAAGCTTATATCGATCACAGGATTACTTTGTGAAATGTCGCAAAGTAAAATATAATCGCTATCGGCGGTGCGATTCTATTCATTGGTAATTCCGCTTAATACGGTAGAAATTATTTTTTTTCTTTTTCCATTAATTCAAAAAGTGTTAACACGTTTTGGACATAAGCTTGACATATCGATCCCAAAAAGCTGCATCAATGAAAATAAAACAAGAACGAAATTTCTCTTCTATTTCAGAGACTACATTTCACATATTTACTCAGTCATTCGTCTGCATGTATAGTATTCTGAACAGCCTCATGGAAATGTAGGGCTAGCCATTCTCCAGAATTAAGGTTCACTGGCATGTATGGGAAATACTATTTACACATTCCAAACTTGCAAGCTGCAGAACTCAGAGCGTCCATTATTGATAAAGACAATAAAATGATGCACCTGGGGAAATTATTTTGCGGAGATGCGTGTTAGATGCTATTTGAAAATGAAAACACGAAAATTTCGCATGAAAATAAGAACCCAGGCTAAAAATGCACTAAATCTATAATAAAAGCAAAAATTTGCGTAAAGGGAATAAGCTCCCATAGCTGGGGATTTAAAGAGATCTGTGTAGTTATGTCCTAAAAGAAGCCTAAAATCAAAATCTTGTATACAGTGTATTCGAAATCCGTAAATGCGATTAAAGCCATAATATAGACAAGGATGGAATAAGGATAATTAATCATTAAATGAAGAGAAAGTTTAGTAAAAACATTAGCGACTATTGATTGTTGAAATATGCAAAATACCATATGAAACTAGCCTGATAGTGACGGTAGTTATTCATTTCTCTAAAAGCATTAATGCCAACAGATAAATAGGAATTTAGAGAATGAGCTTCATCTACGTCACCTTAGCAATCTGGAATAGGAAGTCATTAAGAGACATTCATTTCGCTCGGGGAATAAACATTCGAGAAAAGTTTTAAAAAATCCCCATCAAAATACTGCAATGGCACCATTTTATGAGGAACAGGTTTAATAACTTGGTGGAATAGATGGAGTTCTAGCTTCACCTCAACTACATAAAATCGCATTCGCTATCCAATGACAGTCATGTGCCACGACTTACCATTATGGTCTTCCATAAAGGTTAATAAAAATGTCAAAGATTAAGACGCATATCCCATTACTTAAAGCTGTACACCGGATTGAAGGGAAAAAAATCAAGAGTAGGTTATACTATATCTCCAGAGATCAAATGATTGATTCCGTTACACACTCCAGCGCAATATAGTGCAAATACAATGTTTCAAGACTTTTGGATCAATGTAATCTCAAGTTACTAAAGTTACTTTTTCAGAATAGCATACACTAGTTTTAGCTTAACATAATGATTTACGGCAGTAAGCCAACACAAAAGCATTTGTTTCCTTTACTATAAATTCTACCATTAATCCAAAGCACATTCTAGAAATTCGTTTATTTGTAGGCGTTGTAAAAACTTACACATCTGAATACCAATAGAAACCTAAATGAATACATTATACAGTATGTAATGACAATTTTGGTATCCATGGTCACACACGCAAATTATACACGACATATTCGTCAGTCATAACTCTATACAAATTTATAGTAATGATGTCCAAATCGTCAGTAGCAATTATGCCGTCCTTTAATGGTTAAATCCAGATCATAAGTACGTAGAACTGCTACAATTTGGATAGTTACCATTAGCATTATCTTGCATACCTCTTAGTCTATCACTAATTTATCACCTGTGGTTATCTCCTTCGTTAAAGTGACAGTGTCTTACACTAAGTAATAATACCAATTAAGTCTCAAGACTCATTTTCTGAGGTAAGAGGTAGTTAAAGAATGTCGATGTTGAGTGGGAGGCTTAATTATCACATCAAATGAAGAATAATTATATTTGCGAGCAAATATGCTCGTGCCAAAATGCATTTCTTTTTTGGCAATTAGGATATCGTGGCATCTCATGAGAATATCAAAGTTGGGAGCGATATTAAAAGCGACTGTCAGAATAAGCCACTGTCGTGATAAGGCGAGTTATGCACAAAGCATGTGCTACCATTGAGTCAAGGCGATAAATACCACGCGTAACGAAGCTGCCTTATCTTTCATCCCACTTAATCTGGCCCCTTGTACGGCTGGCATTGATTCATGAGTCTAGAACTATGTCAGCAGCTATTTTATTCTTCCAATGTAATTAACGAAACAATTACGCAACACTCATAAAAGTCTAATGAGTTTATAGCCCACTAAATTAACTGACAAGATTAGCTTGAGCCCCTTTGGGTGTTGGGAACAGTTGATGACGAGTTACCATTTCATGAACTAGGGATATGGCCCTGACAAAGCTTAAATGTATGCTACCAGACCATTGCATGCAGTCCAGACCTTTAATTCAATCACATGTATTCAAAAATACACGACCAAGTAGCTATTAAATAATGCTGGCATAAAACTTTAGTGGACGTCCATAATGGCTCCTCTCACCCTTTTTTTCTCTTTTTCGAATGGCCCCTCACATCATCTCTTGACAATGAAAGTAAGCTAGCCTTATGGATACACGGCGGATTTCATTACAAAATTTCCGTATGAGTATCATTTCTGCATATTAGCAATGAACTGAATTTTACAAAGAATTGAATGAAAGCCCGGAAGCATTAAACTAATTCTAATGTTTGCATCGTCATTTTATACGTGGAAAAGTATTTTCCTTTTGGCCTAACACTGCAAGAGAATTTGCATAAAATAAGTTCGTAACGTGGAAGACTCAACAGTTGACATACGTGCCGTTAAGCTTTAAATCACACAAAAAAAAATTGCAAAAATGCATTCATCTGAAAAATGCCACAAGAGGACTTGAATTGCTTTAGTTGTATAATATACATAGCAAGAAAGTGACTTCAAGTGAAAATAAAACGAGAACCAATCCGCGTTAGTATTGTGTTGCTCCATGAATGGTTTTGGAGAAATATCAATGATAAAGGATTACACGTACGTGCGTATATGCGAACGTGCTATGTTTTCAAGTGGAGCATGACGAGAAATACATTTCCAGCAAACTATCTTTGCAATAGCTTAAAGAATTAACAATAATATATGCAATCGCAATAATAATAAATAATCGATGATATAGCTGTGGGTGGGTACGCTTTTGCAAAAATATTCTTATTAGAAGGAGTGTTCAGATTTATCATGCAGAGGACGATCATCGAATTTGAGCTTAATGAATTGATCTATGCACTTAAATTATGATGAGATGTATTTCTGGGAAGATCAAGATGTAAAAATCAACGTACTTTATGTAAGTGAAATCGAAAAGCTCGTCACGATCACAATTATTGTTTGAGTGGAATAAAAAAAATCCCAATATTGTTTACCAAAGAAGTACATTATGCATAGTGTATGTCACGTAGTCATTAGCAACGCAATTTGATTAATAAAGAAAACATGTATAGTTGTGGATCTTAAAATGGATTAAATATTGAAATTATATGTAGTTGTGATTTCGGTTGGCTCCTTTATCGTCATAACAACCGCATGCCTTTTCCTTCCAACTTTCATAACGACTACTCCACAGATATGTAGTAATCGTATAAATTCAGGCACGCCGATAATCAATGACAAGCGACTACATGTTCTGCTAAACCGAAAACCCTTATTTAACAAACACCTTACACAAAATGAAGTAATCTCTTGTAAAGAAAAAAAAAGGAGCTTGGGATCTAATAAACATGGTGTTATGTGACGTGAAGCCAAAAGCATCATATCGTCAGACTCTAAAAGCGAAAGTCTGGAAATATTCCGTGGCATATGGATCGATGTCAAAATTAGATTAGCTTCCTAAATGACACTGAGTGGCATTAGGCCTGTTCTCGTGCTGAAGTGTGCATGAATTGGCGTGTTGCACACAACTGATTCGTGTGCAGAAATAACGTTAATAAATTGCTAGATTCCACCAACAACGAGATTCACAAACGGAATTACATCGGCGTCTGCGAGAACACAAGAACAATTGGCATTGGAAGAAGCTCTTCCGACATTAGCCATGAATCCCATTTATCATTATCTCCAGGAGAAACGACGCCTTTCAAAATGTATTTGTCTAAAAAAGTGACAAAATTTTACCTTAAAATGTTTTATCTCTCAACAAGATGAACGGCTACACCATCAAATGATAGCCAGGCAAAAGTACGACTGTTGTCATTTGTTATCAAACTTTGCTTCGCCCATCGACTTAAATCTCACCAATCTCTAGAAAGATGTAACCTTGTTTCATATAGAGCACCAGCTCCGTGTATGGAAGCATACATTCGAGCTACGCAAGGTCTTAAATTAAAGGAAGGATTTGCAGTGAAAGATGCCGTGCGGTCGCCATACAGGAAGCATATAGCGAGAAAGCACGGAAGCAAGAAGTACAATTTTATGCATGAAGAAATACGAAAGTGTCTGATTTATTTGCCAGGGTAGAAGAGGACCAAAGGAGAACGATATACCCGGTATTACAGGGACCGTTTCAAACGCGGCAATATTCAATAGTTGTGCACGATTCATGCACACACTGAATATAAAGCAAAATAATGATGCATGTTTGCGAACATGCCAACTATGCGGGATATACAATTTTCTGATGAAAAGAGGTCCATGTCGAACGTCCCATAAGTTGACAACCATTTTTCAAATTGCTATTTTCAACGTATATACACACGCCAATGGTCGATTGAGACATTGCATGCTATATACTCTTAGAAACATTTTGTGAAATATGGAATCAGCATCTGCCATTCCCTTCCAAAATGGAGTAAGATTGATATGATTACGTTATAATGTTCTTTGAGAAACATCTGTCAAAATGTCAAATACTTGAAAAAGCAGCAGAAAATCGAATTTCTAAGCGAAAACAATAAACCTGGTACTATTCTTTTTAAATTTATATATACTTAATAAAGCAACCGCTTTGCCAAACCTGAATGATAGTAAAAATGTAAATCGATTCACTGAGTTGTCATTTGTTAAGCTGATGAAGAAATTCAAATACTTCATTATAGAACACCATCACTACAAAATGGATTGCTTTTCGGGGATTTTTTAATATCATATCTTGTAAAATATATTACTGTATGCAAATGGAAATAATGCTTCAAGATTAACATCTTTTTGATTGCTTGTTGTCAATGTTCGTGATGACTTGAGGCTGTTGGCTAAAAAAGGGGGCGACACCTCTATTCTATAGACCCATTAAATAGGGAAAAATTTCCCTTTATCCTGTAATGTGTCCTTAACATTGTATAAACGTTAAACGTCACAAATTAACCTAATTTCCTTCAATGCAATGGTTGGCAATTTTTCTGTCAATATCATTCGTGGGAAAAAAACTTTCCATTGTTAATACACATTTGCAAGTACAATTTTCAAATTGGCCAATTTGCTTGGAAGTCAAATGAATACTTCACTTGGGGTATTGGTCTTTCCTTCAACATTTTTCTTATCCTCAAAACCCACGCGATTCAATAAATTGTGTGCCATATTATTATTATTATCGAGCTTGTCGCGAAATTGCGCCCGCACGTATACTTATGGATTTTTTTTTACTCTGATATCCACCAGGACTTTGTCTTTCGTTAGCAAATTCATTTATTTTCGTGTTATTTGAGTTCGCTTAGAAATTTCAGGCGTGAATATATAGCAAGTCATTTTCAAGATGAAATAGTCTGAAACAATTTTTTTTAAACTAACATGATGTTCAAGGTGCATTAAAATAAACTGGGTTATTTATATAATAGCTTTCCTTTAATAAATGGCTTTTCATATCTTTCTGGGGCATTTCATCCCACTTTACATTACCTCCTGACAGAAATATGACTTTTACACAACCTTAGATGGCAGCATACATATAGCGTTCAACTAAGGTTTTCCTCGTTTTCAATTCACGGCACATCCAAGCAGATTACAATCTTTCATTCAAACCGCAAGTGCCCCATCTGTTGCATCTAGTGCAATTCCTGTCATCCCAGTTGGCTAGGTGAACTTGTCTACTCCTATTATCTCTACTTGTCTCTCGCTATTAAGTTGCAGGAGAAAAAATGCTTCAGGGGCCCATTTATTTTCAGCACAAATATTAAATGGACCCATCGGAATAAAATGTAGATATACCGCTGTTCCTTGTGAAAACTAATATTTCGATACTTTTTTTATTACTGTCATGGTAACGAATTGGAAACTTGCACGCATGTATAGAATTCATGAAATAAAAATGATCCGTGGAAAATATCATTTGTCTTATCAAAAACCAATGAAGAATGTGGGATGAGGGGGAAGAATGCAATTAAGATATGTAGTAAAATAAATTCTTGGGCTCGAACTGCATCGTTAAAACATGATAATGACTTTTCAGGGAGTCCAGTAATTTTGTTGATAAAAATACAGACATATTTCAAGGATAATCCCTTCAATTTTTAAGAAGACCCTCCAATAACAATATATTTTACAAAGAGTCTAATTATTTCTCTGAAATTAGTTTGTCATATCAGAGTTTCCAGGATTAACAGGAATTTGCCGACACAGACAAGAAATTCCAGCATTGACAAATTCACAGTCTAAACCACGAATTTGATCCATATACAGCATTACTTCACACAAGCATGAACATGGATGGCCAAAAACTATTCATGTAAATTATTGCAGTGTTTAAAAAAACTCACAAAAACAGAAAAGTTATGGCATAGGTTTGAAATATGTTTTGCGTTGTATTGTCATTGTTGCTTTCGATATTTTGGATGGGACATACTGCTGGATGTCATTGAAATGTATTAAATATGCACTTTCACGTTTAAAATCAGTGTACCTAAAATTAAAAACGTACTCGAATTTTAAAACAGGGTTAGAAAAAACGATCTGTGGTAAGATGTATTTTTTTCAAAAAATCAAAAATTTATCAATCAAATAAATTTAGTCCTTTGCATCCGACTCTCTCAGAATTTTTAAGCTTCAGCCTTGTCTACAAAAAAGATAGATGCCTTGAGCATATCAATGAGGACAGCATTACATGAGATAGGAAAATGCAAATCTAATGACACTGGCACTCTTTGATAAGAAAAGAAAAAAAAAATTGCTCTTACTCAACTTGTAAAAAAAAAAATTGAATTCAACGAGTATTTCACGAAACTAAAGAATTTCTGCATAAGTTAAAACTGGACTAACTTTTTGGACTCCAACAGGACTCCATAACAACGTTAGGAATATAATAAACCAACACGGCTCTCCAGTTATTTCATTAAAACGGATAGGGATATAACCCCTTTAATCAAGGACAATGTTTTAATTTTTCTAATAATAGCAAACCCAAATTATGTTTTCCATGTCATGTCAGTTAAGAATCACAATTGGTAATCAATAACCCAGATATACCAGTAGCACGCAATATTCTTTTAAAAATTATTTCGCCCATTTGATGGATTTTCAATATTTAGCAAATACACCATGCAACACGCACATTTGTAATTTACACTCCAGCATCAGAGGAGGCACTCGATGTCTCTCTAATGTGGAAGGATGGTGCATGGACTTTCACTATTAAATAGAATGAAGATATTGGTGTGATTAAACATGGAACGCACCAAATTTGTCCATCAGGTGTTGTTCATCACCATTAGTGTTGATGGAATACAACATACATGTTACAGCACTATGACAGCCAATAAAATTTGCTTTTAATGTTGCCCAGTAGTCCGAATGTAGTCCATTATCGGCTCTTGTCAGCCATTTGTCCTTCGCAGAAAAGTGACAGCAAACAACCAATCCGCATTCAGAATTTCGTGCGCGACAGAACGTGACGTGTGTTTTGATGAAACGTATGGTCGATACCATATTACAGTAAAAACTAACATAACTACAGCCTTCCGTGTTAGATAAAGCAGTTCTGTTATAGCAATTCTAAGAGTTGCATTGCTATGAAAAACAACGATCTCGGTGACTTCAAGTCCATATAAGAAATCAAATAAGAAAAAGTATGGATATCCCTTAAAAGTCTCACCCTGTATATGAACAGTAAAAATATTTTTAAAAAAACAACAACATTAACTTGTTGAAACTTGTGAGAGTTCAAATAACAACGTTTTTGAAACAAACGGATATTTGCAAAGGACGCTACGCCGTTTACATCGCGTGCCATAGCTTGTAAAAGGCCAGATAAAGCTGGACCTTTCAACGCCCAGATTTACCATTTAGTTCACTAGTTGAAAAGTGCACGAATTCAAAGATTTTCGGTTGCCTTGGTTTATCTTGTCTGACTAAACCTGGGCAACTTGATAGCAAGCATCGTAAAAATGTCCTCAAACTCCTAGGAAAATGAGTCCAAGAAAGGCGTGGATTAATCATAAACAGGGTGACCTATCAGTTCAAAGTAATGCGATTTCGAGAAATTGAAAAGGATATCTAATTTATCTAATCCAATAGACCTACATGTGCTAACAGATCTATGACAGCACGACCTTTCCATTCGGTGGGAAAATGCCATATTATGCAAAGCTCTCCATATAAGCGACAGGTTAAAAAACTAGCATGAATAATCCATAACTTTACGTACGATGCACGAAGCAAACGCAATTACATTTTCACATAGCATTTGCTTATTACCTCGTAAATAATCGTTGTCATAGCTACTTCTTCACCGAAAACACACACGAGGAGCTGCGTCACCGCACTTGTATAACGAAGAACAATGATCGAGTTATAATTTCTCAAAAATTAAAAAAAAGGTGAACCAAAAATTAAATTAGCAAAGCAAACACCATCTACTTCGGTGCAATTTAGAGCACATGCGACTTCTAATAAATCCCAATTGTCGCAATCTCTGGATAGTGCGATTAGCCAGCCTATGCTTCTACGAAAAGGTTAATCGGTCTGCTTTGTCTAATTCAATGTGAAATCTACTTAGAATCTATGTAATAAATTAATGAAGTTGCTTGAATTAAGCAGGATAAACTGTGGATTAATCAATAAAGTAACAGCACTGCCAAGAATAAGTGGCAGTGGATAGTAACGCAAGCGCAATTAGAATTTCCACTATTATTGGAAATAGGATTAAAACAAAGCCCTTAATTTTATCGATAGCAGTTACGTTGAACCAAATAAATTTAAGCTTTCTCACAGTCTATCAAGGGAGTAAACAAGTGAAATGTTTCCGCAAACATTAACAGAGTACTTTCAAACATTAATAAAATAATGTTAGAAATGCAGTGTTATAATATAACAAACAGAAAGTTAGTTGGACAAATTGTATTCAATGTACAGATTGATGATTTAAATATCTTTCGACAAAGAAAACGTAAGAAAAATACATATTACAAATCCATTTCATCATTAGTTGAAAGTAGAAACTTGTTAACTTTTAGAAGTCTGATTATACAGAAATTCTATGTTTTGCATCAAGATACTAATGTTTTATAAAAGAAATTTCCTTGGAAGTAGAAGAATGCCCAATTATACAAGGAAAATCAAGTGGAAAAAGCGGCAGTCGCATTCAAATGCTGCTTATAGTGCCATGCAATAATAGGCTGCTAGCACACAAAAAATGAATTACTTCGATTTTCTTCGTGTAGCTCTGAGCATTTCATTCCCATTCTGATAATGCATCTAACTTTCAAGCAACATCTGCTTTTGCATATGAAATTGCCATAGTGACGATAGGCGCATGATGTAATGGGTGCAATTACCATTTCAATGAAAAGTTTCATGCATGCCAGTGGCACTGCAAACTACATAAACAGCAGAAAAAAAACCATTGCGAGGAGCCTCTATAGATGCAAGGCGTGACGAGAATAACGGTAATGCAACCATTACAAATTGCCAGGCATTTAATTCAACAGGAAGGGGGGGGGGGCGACGTCCCTCCCCCTCCCCCCAGAATTCAAAAAATGAATTAGGGACAAACGGGTGAATCTTTTGTAAGCTTTGGAAGAGGTTGACGTCGATAGCGCAAGGTGAGCAAGTGCTCGCAGTAATATTTAACAAAGTCCTACAGTTGGCAGTCCAATCTATAACCTACGACATTTTTTACAAAAAAAAAAAAAAAAAAGGAAAATAAATTCTACGCGAGCACGTGTATAAATACAGTAACCAAAACCTACAAGCTGCTTTGTAATTTATAACGTAGAAAGCAATTTGTCATGCCTGGCTATTTCATTGCGGCATATTGTCAATAGAGAAACTGCTGTCCATCAATTACATGGAGAGCAATCCAGGAGAAAATTACAGTTGACGTGAGACTGACCTCGTCTAGTTACAAAATCCACGAACTACACGTGCAGCAATTGTGTGCAATGAAACAAACAAAATACGAAATACGTCAATTATTTGAACGTATTTTACAGCCCGTTTTTCTCACTAGTCAGATAGTAGTTGAGTTGAGCCCTTTGATTTTCTTCTATATAGTAAATAATAAAGTCATTCTCGTGTTATGCGGACTGTAGTGTATTTTGAGCAATTCTTTACTGATAACGCGCCAAATTTTACTTGTCATCAATGGAAACAAGTAATTAAAAAAGCTATTTGCCCACAAAATCGCTAATGTTTCGCTATATACGTTTTGGATTCTTTACTTGAAAGTGTACAGAAATAATTGCTCAGGTAGTGCTTTCCTAACTTGTAATTCCATGGGACTTTTACGGTGCCTTTGTTTGTCTTCAGCCCATTAATGTTTACAGTACAGTGCAGACTATATGTTCTTTATTCGCCAGTATTTATGGCAAACATGCTTGCATTATTCAGCTATCTTAATAGAATGTAATCCAAACTACTTGCATGAAAATCGGTCGTTCATGTTTCACGCAATTCGATTCTAAAGCGTACTGCATACTAAGTCATTTACAAGAGTCATTAACATATTATCTATGGCAATGTTTCCTAAAATAGTTAAACCAAAGAGCACGCGAGCTTTTGAGACAACATAGACGTCAGGCACGTCATGAAAATGTATTTTCATCCATTCATGAATTCGATGGTTTGAATTCAGATTAAGCTTCTTTTCAAAATACAGACTTTGTTTTAGATTTTTTGAAACGGTATTGATCCTCAATATAAAAAACTGCCATAGAAACTTATACAAACCAACTACAAATAACAACACCACAACATTGTATAGCCAAATCCATCAATAAAACATTCAACCGCATATGACCGGAGATTTTTTACGAGCTTTCTAAACCCTACACCGGCAATGGTAGAAGCTTAAATTCCTCTACATACATTAATATTTTTTCTCTCAAATGCAGAAACACTTGAGTTTTGCAGAAATTTAAAACCTTTTGAATCTTAAATGATATATTATCCACATGTTCCTGCCATTATGAAACATCTACTATGCAAAAAGCAAATAATTGAATTTTCATTTCGATTGTTTTGGTTTCTAAACATTTTATGCTATGCACAAAATGCTGATCGAAAGTTTTTAAAATGGCACAATCTCCGGTGGATGTGGATATATTGAACGTTTGTTCATTTCTGTGGTATTGAGAAACGGCGGCTTTTTTCCACTGGAATCAATCCCACATATAATTTAAAAGTTCATTGGCTTTCAATATTTCAAAAAAACGTAATAACGAACTCGGTGAATGCACCGCCGATCACTAAAACGCAATCCCAGGTTGTGACATCATCATCATGATTCCCAAGTCTTCCTATATGCATCTCCAGCAACCGCTAGAACTTGGGTGCTTTGAAGGAATTAGATGCAAATGACTCGGTACATTTCAACTAATTGCTTGCATGGTAAACGAAAGCGTTGTAATTGACTCGGCTCATTTCGTATATTTCAAGTAAAATGCGGTGAGTATGCAAACACCGTATTAATGCCATTGCCATCACTTATTAAAGCAGCCATGCAGAAAATGAACATCTTAAGTATATACTATATAGCTAAATGCGAATTTCAATTTATGTGGAATTTCTCTTCCTACTTTTTTACACTCTTTAGAGAGAAACTTTTGCTGTTTGGTGTTTATAGTGAAAAGTTGTGTGCGTCTAGCAGCTGCATGATACTAACTCTTATGACAAATTTCAAAAAATGTCAACAGCTTGTGGTCTTCAACAACGTAACCCTTAAAGAAATACATACAAAATCAGCTGTTGTTTGTGTATTGTTCGGATTTATTAAACTGTATTTGTATAAGTTGAACTGAAACATGAAGTTCATAAATAATATTATAAAAAGCAGAATTTATTATTTTGTCATGTGCCGGATTTCAATGTAAAACAACAGGGGCTTTTATTAAATTAAAATATTTATATAAAAAAATATCAAATAATTTTTAAAAAAACTAAAAAAAACTCGTCTAAACTAAATATCGTGCATTTTTGTCCCTTCTGGTATAATATTGTATAAACAATATAATACAAAACAGATATATGGTTATTAAATATGAAATAATGAACATATGTTTCATTTTTGTTCAGCAAGCTATGAATTAATTATCCATGATAGTAAATGCTATAATACAATTTTACGCAACTGCAAACAGCAGAAGTTTCACTTGTCAAAAGCAGAAGCCCAGACAAGGTCTAACTGTCAATATCTGAATTACTTGTCGCTCAAATTTTAAAACTGGACAGCCAGTTACAAGTGTGCACTTGTTGTAATTCTTGCACAATAACTGAAAACATAGTCTAAACTTACTCCCGAGTATTAGGATAGTGTCAATGGTATTGACGCTTGATTTCTTCGGGGAATTTTGCATGGCGCAAAACCGAACATGTCAATAAATGGATTTGCTTATGGAGACCGAAAGGAAAGAAGATGACAAACCCCTTGCCATTTGCACCAACTTGTCAAAGAGACAAGCGATCGTTGGGTTGCCAGCAGTGGTTGTCGTATAATTGGCAATCTAAGAGACAATTTTCTTTACCTTCTACTTTGAAGATACCTATACTTTTCATGCTTAAGTTATTCCCCAAAAAAAGTTTAAAACTACACGCTTTAGATATATCCATTTCCAAAGCGCACAATGGAGACAGATATTAAATTTCGATTAAAAGGATCTGAGACTTTTCTATCCTCGCAGCATGCAAGATATGTACATTCAATTTGCTTTCATCCGCTAATCTGTTTAGTTTTACAGCATGTAAAAATCTAAATGAATAATTAGATAATGCAAGTATGTTCGTGTAATATTTTTGCATTAAAATATCAAACTGGGCTATTAAAACAGACAATCTGCAATAAACTAACGAGTTGTAATGACAGCAAAATTGAACCGATAGCTGAAACCCCTTTTAAAGTACTGTAACTAATAAGAACAGCAACAGGTGATTTTCAGAAAAAAGGATAGTTCCACGAGAATTCTAAGCAGAAGCAAATAACGTATGCCACGCAGTGCATATATCAATGGCATTCAAATCTGGCACTAGTGAAATCCCAAATGAGCGAGACACTTAGTCCAATTGGCAATTGCCTGTACGTATATCCATGAAAAGAGGTTGCCTGCATAGCATCCTTGCATCAGAATAAATCAATTGCCCAACCAAACAATCCGCCCCAAAGGTCATAGAATGCAGACAAAGATGGGCATGCGCCTCTCTAATAGATGCCTTGCACGTTGAAATTGTATATTAGTGTAAACAACAAAACAGAAAGGTTGAGGGATTGAAATTACATCTGGAGCTGAACTGTCAGCAGGCATAGCGGCTTTGCAACAATGAGATTACCGGGGATTTTTTGTTGGTAGCGCGAGCAATGCAATTGTGCCAGAAACAACCGATCACGGTAATTTACAGGAAATCGACAAGATGGCAAGAAGGTTGTTTCAGAAACAAAAGAGTTGTGTCAAGAGCATATTGCCGCTTTGTGCCAGAGTGCCTACATATTTATGAAATGTGCCCGAATATTAGATACGGACGAGCAATGGCATGTCAACGTTGCAAAAGGCGTGAAAATCCAAGACCAAAACCACAGAACAGGATTCCTAGTCTGCGCACGACAAATGGATATCGAGACGAAAACACATTTCCAGAAACCTTGAAGACCTGAAAATTCGACTTAACAACGTAAGAGGGTGATGGAAGCAGCAAAATTGGAGTGTTCAGAATGCCTCATGCATTACAGAAGGACTCGTTTATTAAAGATAGCAGCCTGTGAAGTGCTGGTGAATAAATCATCAAGCACTTCTGCGTGGATATTATTGAAACTGGTCTTTTCTATCCCACAATTTAAGCTGTCTCAATGTTGACCCGAAAGTCGGGGATGATTTATATGCAGGACTACGCTGCAATTCCGAGCCTGTGTCACGTCACCATTACTATCTTAAGCTGTGAGCTAGAGCTGTCATCTCAGCCTAAATCTTCCTTTGAAATTTGTCACTGAATTATTAAGCATATCACCAACTCCAATATAAAAATGTGCAGCGACATCAAAGCGTCTGTAAACCCCAGATAATGTGCTTATTTTTCATTGCTAATTCCACATTTTTAATATGTATTTTGGCTTGCCCAGTAAACATTTTGGTTATATTATTTCGGAATTTTGGTTTATCCAAGTAGATAGAATAGATAACAACTTAATCTTAAAGTGAAATCCTAGTCAACGTACACATTTTTTAAAATATATTCGGCGGAAATTAAAAATAAATTCTACACGCCCACCATCTACGCCACCAATCAATAATTTAGAACTTGGTTAAAAGTTGGGAAAGGCCAGTCAATATAATCACGAAGCCTAGAAGAAAATGTTTGAAGAACTTGGCAATCGAAATCATTAAGTGTGCTGGGAAGATTAAATGTCAAATACGGCAGTTGCAAATGTCATTACTTTGTCCCTTAAGGATATGCAGTCATTTCTTGTGAGAACAAATCTGAAGGTTCAATAGGATAAAAGAGTGAGATTGAAATCAATATAAACTAGCAATAATATATTCGTAGAATGCTTTTTTTTTTAATATTCACTCCGCAATATAGTACTGCATTCCTCAACTGAAACCTCGTCAAGTGGAGCAGCGTCATCTTGAGTATAAGCAAAACGACCGAAACGATATTTTGATTTTTTAATGTTAGGGTGGTAGTTTGGGAGCATGCCAGTCATGTATTGTAGGGCTAACGTAAATACATTAACTTAATTCAGGGCGGAAGAAAATACCGTTTTCTGTGGCAGCTGTCCATTTTGATTAGTATTACGAGCTTTTTGGATGCAGATCCCACAAAGCTGGCAAAGCCAATTGATGCAAAGTGCAGTTCCTTGCAGAAATGTTGAATGAAAATCCTGTTTTTTTATTTTTTGCAGGCACATTTCCTCTTTCATCTGCTTACTGTGTTGTCTGGATTATGCTGGACGTTCTCTTTTGCACGTGCTCCATTTTGCATTTGTGCACCCTGTCCGTAGACCGCTACCTTTCATTACGCTATCCAATCAAATATGGCCGCAACAAGACCAAAAGGCGTGTCGTGCTGAAAATCTGTTTGGTATGGATGACATCAGTGGCCATGTCGGTGCCGCTTTGCCTCATGTATTCGCGGGATGACCAAGAGGTGATCAAAGATGGTATATGCGCCATCCAAGATCCGTTATACATGACCGTGGGTTCGATCATTTCGTTCTTCATTCCCTTGCTCATCATGCTGGTGACCCACGCTTTAACCCTTCGGCTTCTGAAGGAGGCAGAAAAAACCAAAACTATCACCATAATCAGCAACGAATGCGCCTCTGCTCACAGCGTAGCTGGTACCAGCACCACCTTGGTGAGTGGCGCAGAATCCCCGTATCCGCACCGCCAACCTTCTTGTAACTGGAAACGCTTTTTGTCCAAGACCTATTCCAACGTCAGCACTTCTACAGATGTGGATACTTCTGACACTCCGAGCATGATGGAAATGCAGAGGTTGACCACTCCAGAGGATACCCCGACGCGACGACCAAGTCAACGGAATAGGGTCAAAGAGACCCAACTGCTAGACGATGTCCCTGCCCAGACCCAGGTCCATCTGCAATTGCTGCCATACATACCGAGGATCAACGAAGACCACAGAATGGTGACGAAAGATGCCGATGACTCGAGTTCTGAGGAAGTGTGGGTGGAAGTGGCCATTGATTCTGCGGGTAGGACAAATTCCACGACCGTAAAGCCTACGGAGCGGTCTCACAACCACGTGTTAAAACTTAATCCTGGTCCTCGACGAGGTCGCTATGCCCTATGTTGCACTTCGGGTGCCGAAGACACAGACGTTGCCAGTTTTCGGACATCGGCGGTCAACGGCAACGGTCAGACCAATACAGCTGAGGGCAACCTGCATCATGCCCGTACATCAGGCTGGCAGGAAACTACCAGTCCACCGAGGTTATCTCAGGGAAGTGACGAATCTCCCCGTCTATGCGAGCTTACCATTCCGATGCGCACTTGCCTGTCCCGAACCACGTCCATCCGGCGCTCTCGCCAGGGCCGGTTCATTCAGTCGGAGCGGAAGGCGACGAAAGTGCTAGGCATCATTTTTTTCACCTTTGTTATACTTTGGGCTCCCTTTTTCTGCCTGAACATTGTCTGTGGCTTGTGTCCCTCTTGTGCAGAGAGCGTCTCCTCGACCATTTCGTATTTGGTGCTGTGGCTTGGTTATGCTTCCTCCACGGTCAATCCAGTGTTCTACACTATATTCAATCCCACGTTTAGGCAAACGTTTGTAAGAATACTAAAGTGTCAATGGAAATAAAAATAACTTCCAATCATGTTTATGTAAATGTTGCTGTACTGCTTTTACGGATTACTGTTGATTCAATTCTTTAGTATGCAATACTATCCTTTGGCATTCTATTGTTTCTTGTGAACAGAATAACCAGGCCTAAGAATAAAGAATGTTTTTTGTGCACCTGTGCTAGGTCACGTTTTGTAAGGAGGCCCATGAAAAATGTATGAAATTTGTTTAATTTGACATGGCTCCAATTTGATGGACACATTACTTAGACAATATTTCTTAAAAGTAGTTTTCGGTTTCTAAAAACATTATTTCATTGATGGATGCATAATGTTTATACCGTAAAACTATTCTTGATTTCAGGTCTTAATGTACACAACGTTTAGTTGAGATGCATTAATTTTCCAGCACTGCATTTTTGTATAATGCATAATATTTCTGTTATAGTCTCATCGTTAGCTTCTCCCAACTTCATTTTGTTACGGTAAGTCCTAATTGGCATTTTATTTTTAATTTATCTGATTTATGCTTACCTTGGATAAAACGATTACTTTTAAAATAAATTAACGAAGTACAAAACGTTTTTACATGTTTGAATAGATATATGATATAAGAGTACTCAGATAACAAGAGCAGTGTAGCTTTACGATCATTACAACCACCAACACCAGAAAATAATTAAAACTGGTACTGAAATTTAATAATATTAGACGGTTTGTAAAAGCATTACGAGATTTGCAGTAACAGAAACCGTATATAGCCATCGCTGTTCATAAGTTCATAATGTTTACAAAAATAAAGCCTTTATTAGCACAGAGTGCCATTGAACCTGCAGACGTTATTATCTATCAGCCAATAAAAAAAATGGCTAAAATAGCGCCATTATCTGACAGTAATTAATATACAAGTTACTGGACAAATTTGTGATTTATATCATGTAATTGGTGTTTATCTTTAGATTTTCTCGCAAGGCATGGTTATTATGAAAGCAACGATAATAATGTGCAGGCTTTAGAAAATGTATGTGTTTTTGTTTCGACCTCAAGATGGATCTCACGTACTGGACATATTCCCAAAATCGATAATTAAAACTGAGGTCAAAAACAGATGCCTCACTGGAGAACTGCTAGCCTTGAAGCAATGAATTCTAGTTAATTAAATGCTACTTAAAACCAATTCAATTTCAAGCCACTCCAGCCCTTAGTGGAGAAATGGATGGAAGTAAGATGAATACAGTATGATCCACACCCAGCAAAATAATGAATTTCAACAACTTAATCTGATGCGATAAAGACTTTAAAAGCATTTTGTTTTGACTTTACTTTTCAGAGTGAAGATTACCATAATCAAGCTTAATCACTAATGCAGGTTGCATTTTAACCCACATGAATGTTACTTGTATGGTTTAATAAGCAATTAAGTCCCAAACCGTAACAAGGAGAAAACAATGGAATGTCAATATAATGGAAACATCGTATTTTACTCAACTAAAAATGGCTTTTGAAGTGAAGTGGGGAAATAAGAGCAATTATTGATTACTTGCAGAACAGGCCATGTTGCCAGATAAGATGAACATGCATGAAAGCATCTTTTCTTTGTATTTCAGCTAGCCAAGTTTCCTGATTAGCAAAGTCGAGGCACAAACTAAAATACTATCCAAAAATTGCTTAAATAACCCTTCTTGTTAAACAGCACAATAATTTATCTAGGTCTAAAAAGTCTCAGTTTTCTATAAAAACTTTCTTAAACAGACTATAATGTAGAACTTTAGATTGTTCTACTTCATCACACTTGAGGTATAAAGTTCATACCCAGATAAACAATCCCTCTACTAAATATCTCAGGGCTCTCCAGGAAATTATTTCCTCAGTAATCGAGATTCCCAAAAGATTTGCTTTTTTTTCTCAAACAATTCTGATAACGTTGAACTATACAGAAAAATGCACCTGGCAGCCCGCCCAATCAAACTGTTCTGTTCAGTGTTTTCTCAAAATATACGAGTTCAATAGAATCCTTTAAAATGATAGACAAGTATCATCGTTGGAACAAAGTAGTTTTCCCCAACAATTTTTAAAAATAAACATTTATTAACTAGTTTCATGCTAAACTTAACGATCTAAATACCCTTTTATTTTATAACTGAATTCTAAATTGATATGAACGCATGCATCAATTCAATAGCTTGTTTTTATATACTCTTAACTGTTCCCTCTAAAATAAACCTCCAAAATACAGCGGATATTTGAAATATCAGTGTACATGCATTAAAAGTATCCCAACCCAATTTATCGTTTAATAAGAGTGTGTCCTACCTGAATAGTAGAAATCCCAACGCAGTAACTGCTGCACGCCTCACGTCGTCATTAACATCACTTACCTATTTCAAATAAGGACAACAAGTTAAGCCTAGTGCGTTATAATTAAGCCCAATGACAAATTTGATAAAAAAGAAGAACTCACGGCCACGTGGAGAAGTCTGCGGATAGCTTTGTTGTTGCCAGTGCCACAATATGCCATTGCCACGGTGTACATGCCAGAGCGACGTAAAATGGCATCTTTATCTCGGCACAGGCTTTCAATAAGTGTATCTGCCTCCTCGAGGCGACCATACATGGTTAGAGCAATGCCAATGGCAAGCCCTCGCAGAATCTTTTCGTGCTGCGTTTCCTGTGCATACTACAGTACAAACAGATCAAACATTTTTATTATGAAAATCAGAAATGTGCATTTTCATTCGAAGAATTGAAACATTTATTCGACCTACCGCAACCATGTCCTCAATTGCTGAGGCAGATTTTGAACCAAGCATAACCAAGCCCAATGCGATGCCTGCAGCTTCGCCAGTAACTGCATCATCTTGGTAAAGATTAAACTTGAGTTGTTCATAAACATCTGAAAATATTAAAGAGTTAATAAATATACTTTAAGTGCCTAATTCCACAGGATCGATTATCATGGGTTTCTAATTAAATCCAATTAAGAACATGTAAACGAATAAGCACAAAACCTTACCTTGTCTGTGGGTGGCCATAGCAGCCAGGCCTAGACCTAAACAACCTCCATGTCTAACCATCTACATATAACATTGCAAAAGAACAGTTAACAAATACGGAATCAAACAACAATGCACTACATAAGTCTAATAAAATCAAACGTACCTCATTACTTGCATCTTTCAATTGATTTAATAAATATTCAGTAATGGCCCCACCATGATTGGCATGAATCAAACCTAAAACATTGTAGAAGTGACGAAATCCATAAAACGACAACTTTTTAAATATTATTTCATTGACTAGGACAAACGAAAGAATTCTTACCGAGAGCAAATAATCCGCCCCCTTCAGAATAGCCACTGCCAGGCCCAGTTTCCTTAGGGAGGTAAGATGCCATCAAGCTTAAAGCCTCTTTCTCGTGACCCTGCAAAATGTTCCAAAATGAATTACACGTACTTTGCGTGGTATACAATTAAAATAAACACAAAATTTTAAATAATAAAGACTTACCATATGAATTACTCCGAGACTAGCCGTTGCTGTAAACTTGGCCCAGTTGGTTGCACGAGCAAGCCATTCTAAATTATCTCTAAAAAGTAAAAATATTCAATAAAAATATGACCTTAATGAGCTCCTTAATTAAGTCCATTTAGGACCAGAAGAAAAAGCAACAGTAAACGTTTAGAAATATGTTCTTGTTGAATAAGCACCTGCCTAGTTATTAATAATTCTTACATATAAACTTGAAACTATTGAACTGACCTCAAGAATTGATCGCACGTTGTGCCAGCATGCATAAACGAGTTGGCAATAACAGTTGCGGTATGGCAAACTGAACTTCTCACTGTATCCTGGAAAGACACAAAGTACACAGCATTAGAAATTGTCTTTTATGAGATTAAGTTTTGTTCAAAATTAAAATCTGGATGAACTGTTTCCACCAACCTTTGTGTTTTTCAACACTAGAAGATCACTGTGGTTATTCCGAATCAGAAACTGCAGATGCAGCGTGATCGTGGTTTCTCCGCCTAGAATGGCCATTAACTTCTCCATCCTTTGGCGATTTTTTTCGTCCTCTTCGCTCTGCAATTAATAAGAATTTGTAACCAAATATTAAAAACCTTAAATTCAAATGAACAAAAGCTTTGAATGAAGAACCGATGCTTACAAGCTTCTCAATTTCGACGGGTTTCATCTCAGTGTCGTTATCGGGAGCAACAGCAGATCCTTCTTCTTTGGCAACCGCAGCTTCAGGTGCATCGACGATTGGCGCAGTAGCTCTCAATGCTTGTAAAACTCGTGACAAATATTGTTGGGTTGCACTCTCGTATAAATCAAATGCAATCTGATATGCCATCAAAGCATTTTCCTGTCGATGAAAGCAAAAACAAAATAATTAGCCTAAACTAAGCAACTGAAAACAACTAGTTTATAGGCCTACAAATTCGATTTACCTCTGTATCGTGGAGAAGTTTGTCAAGAATTTCGGCAACAGCCTGAGGGTCATCCAAAAAAATGAGACACTGACAAACATTTACAAAATCTGGAGTTTCCAAATTTTGGTAAAGTTGAACCAGGGTACGTAAAACTTGGTGGCGGAATTGTCTGTTTTCAATCAGAGACATGATGACTTTAAGACTGTATGACAGCATTCCAGAAACGCTATTCTGTAAAAAAAATATACATATATATTTTATTTACTAAAAGTTGATACAATGTTTTTTTTATTAAAATAAGTTATACATTTTATTTTAGGACAAGCAAAATTTCATTCATCAACCAGCAGATGTTAAATTTATAATTAAGATAAATAAAATTCATCAAGTAGGCAGTTTAAAACTATTTCAAGTGTAATTATTAAATTCAAGTTATATAATTGAAACCTTCAATCTTTCAATTCCAAATATGCAAAGACTTACTGAACTAAGGATGGCTTTTTCAAAAACATCCATTCTTCTGGTTTCCAATGCGATACCAAGAGCTTGCTTAAATTGTCCATCTTCAAAACAACGCAACAGCATCCTATCCACGACAGCTTCGAGACGAGGGTCAATTTGCTTTTGATCTTCCGGTTTTGCATCCAAATTATGAACTTTCAGCTTGGTGTAGAAATCGATGCACTTTGCTGATAAAATATGAGAATTATTCAACGCGTCAAATGAAAATAAGTTAATTAAAATGAGTGCTGTATAATTAAATAAAGCCCTACCAATTGTGGTTTCAATGTACTCGGAGCTGCTGTTAATGTCAAAAAGGTCTCCAGCACCAAGGGCAAATGTCAGGGAATCTTCGAATGAGCCCAAGTGATAATAAACCTACAAAAGGCAGATGTTAAAAATATTGGATATTTCCTCAGTAATGAAAATCTGGAAAAAGAAAGTTGATGATAATACCTTCGAAGCAACCAATGCTGCTAATTCTTTATGTGGAAACGTAGCATCTTCATAAAGCACTTCACTATAAGCAACAATACAATTTAAGCATTTAAAAACAGTAAGAAAGCTTAAGGGCTAAGATTGAGTGCAAGTTTGTAGATTATTATTTATTCCTTAAAATAAAATTCTTACATCTTTGCAATAGCTTCTGATATCTCAGCCCAAAATTCATCAACAATGACATTCAATTTTTTGAGGGCAAATATTTTCAATTCAGCTTCATCTTCATCAAGAAGGCTCAAAATTCCCGCTGAAAGAAAAAATATGGTTATAGAAATTCAGGCCAGAGTGTTATTTATACTTTTCAGTCAACTTTGAAGTTTTATTAAAATCTAACAAACGCTTAAGAATTTGCTGCTAATATTTTAGCTGCATTAAATATATTTGTAGCTCGGTCTAAAGTTTATAAAAGATAATAAATTCAATACATTGACACCACATTGGATACTACTATAAATTTAAGGAAAAGATTTCAACTTCTGAAAAGTGTAGTGAAATGTGTTCGTTGTAGTAATTAACTTTTGTGTTTCCGAATGGCAAATTTTGGTGTAAAACTAATTTTTAAAAATTGTTATTGTTTAAGAATTTATCAAAAAGAGCATTGATTAATATTAAATATCTGGCTGTCAAACTAAGTAAACCGGCCATAACAAATCTTTGATCTCCGATACATACAACAAAGTCAACAACTTGGTATGTAGTTTTATTCGTTCTCGGCATGTGACAAATGTAATGATGATGATAAATATATGTTTGTCTTCTGATTTAGAAATTCTATTATTGATTCTGCAGTATTTAAAAAAATCCCCAAAGACTAGGTTTTAAATATACCACAATGACTTGCACAGTTGCATTGAATAAGGCTTAACGCATAGCAGGTAATGAGGTAAGAAAACTTTCCACCAAAATTTATCAGGTGAATGATAAAGTATTCCTAACTTACCAGCTGATGTAATATTCATCTTGAGATACTTATATCCTCAAAACAAAAAAGGTGTTAAGAATAATATACTCAAAGAATTACAGCGACTGGCAACAAACGTCAACCTTCTATGAACTTTTAAAAGCGTATAAAGCCTGCTGCACACTTGGATCAAGCTCACGAAAATTCGTCTGCTACGCAGGAAGTTGGAAGCACGCGCATGCGC